>JAILXH010219657.1:30248-42796 GCA_023558415.1 Piaractus mesopotamicus
TGTCTTCTTGTAAGGCAAAGTATCTATACTTATAAAATGTATCTGATATGCAAAGAATTGCTAGCCACTGGCTATATCATCAGCTTTGTTTTTTTTTTTGTTTTATTCTTTTTGGGGGACAAAAACTTCCACTATATTAGCCATGCAGCTCCAGTGCAAAACTAAAGACAACCTTCAGGCACCAAACATGTCTACGTTGGGTGTAAGGAGTAAACTGTACTTGCTTTTTTCATGGAGCTATTCCTTTCAAGTTCTGCTCATATTACACATGCTGTGTAACAGTACTGATAGGCTGCTATGCAATACCCTCACTAATAATACCCTCAATACCCTCACTACAATAGCAGAGTCACGCACAAAAATGCAATTTAAACCCATCATTATCTAACATGCACAACTTATGATGTCATTGGAAAAAAGGGTGACATCATTTTTGCCCCCTGCCTCTCAAGACAACCTCACACAGGCAAAGGGCCCTAATGCCAATGTCACTCGACAAAACCAAACCAAAAAATCCCAAACAAACAAACAAGCAAACCAAACAAGTCTGAATGAACCACAGTATTTCTGTATGTTTAAGAGCTGAACAAATTCATCATGTATCTAGCAGAGACACTGATCAGTATCCAGTTTACTAAAAAACTGAACTACTAAAATATTGAACACTGATCAGTATCCAATTTACTAATATACTGAACAATGAGATGTTGAGCAAATCCCGTTTGGTATTGTTATCCTACAGCTATGCCTTCACCAGAACAAGCCGCAGTTCAGAAAAAATAAGCAACCGTCAACTTTAAAGGACCAGCCTCTTTTCCAAGAAGATTAAAGTGGACCTCACTCACGGGGCTAAAGGGCAAAAATTTGAATGATAGAGCATTATGTTATAGAGGGGAAAACTGTTGTCATACTCTCCTTTGTCGTCATGGCACCAGTAATACCGGCTTAAAGTGTAAGCGGACGTATTAATAATATCTTTTTTCATGCTCTCATGTTTCCAGGTTACGGTGTTTCAAAACCATGTGAAAATAAAAAACAGAAGAGGCAAAACGTGGCTCCAGGGACTTGAGTCATGTAACTAAAATTAGCACACTTTGAGAAGTTAATCTAATTGTTCTATATTGTTGCCAGTAATGATCTTTGGAGAAGGCAGTTGTCAGGTAAAAGCATGAAGAGTAAGAATGGGCTGGTTCAGGGGGAATGAGTGCACGAGGCCTAAGTGCACTTAGTACAGCCGATGAGTTCACCTCGTTCAGAGTGGTCCATCAAACCAGTGAAGGGCAAAGCTTGGCTTACTGAGGAAGTGACAGGAAACAAGTAGAGTTTCCACCTGATGTTTATTGAAAAATAGCCTAATTATGTGAAAGAAATGTGAAAAAAAAAAACAGGTGCCGATTTACTGCAGTAACACAGTTCACACAATGGTAAGCCTGTTATAACAGCTTTAAAATTCCAAGAGAAGCAGGTATGTCATGTGGAAAAAATGGACACACAGTTGCTCCAGTTGAGGGAATTCACATTCAAGTAATCACGTTAAACAGCATATATGCAAAAAGGGGATTCAAAATTACAGCTTTAAAGTCAGGGTTGGAAGATAATGTAAATGACACACATTAATCAACTGAATTTCACATGAAAACAATGATAAACTTTGCAGCTTTTATGTCATAGCTCTTGCCTCATTATCTCCTGCCAAAGATCAGAGAGAGGGGAAACAGTGCATTTCTGGAAAAAATGTAACCATTTCATAAACATAAATAAAAGAATCAAACTGGCTATCATTTGAAAACAACACTTTAGAAAGGTAATTTTACTCAATACGGGCTTGGAGGCCTGCGAGTTTCTCACCTGACAAGTCTGCTGAGCAGCCCGGGTTTCTCTCTTACTGTAGGTTTAGAGTCAGACATCTCAGGGGCTTCCTGCTCCACTGCTCCAAAGACAATTTTTTTAAGAATTACATTATAGGTAAATCAATAGTAGGGCAATCAAGCTTACTCAAATTCAATTCTTTGATTCAAGTTTTCTTTCTTAATGAACTGGCAACAAGTGGAAATCATGTTGAAGGTGAAGTAGCTAAAGTTCTCAGAGACAACATTATTTAACACTCAAAACCCTGTCAGTACAACTGGTTCAAGAATATGCAACAGGAAAGTTCATGTAACCACAACTAATTGTCCCCATGAACACCATGCCCACAGTGAAGTGAGGTGGAAGCGGCATGATATGAGGCTGCTTCTCTGCAAACGGTACTGGGGTATTACATGTCATCGAAGGAAACATAAATTCAGTGATGTACTGAGACATATTAGAGTAGAATTTAATCTCATCAGCTTAGAAAGAAGAGAAAGTGCTTAAATGGCTTAGCCCTCCAACAGAGGGACCCGTGTAACCTTGGAGAACCCAAGACAGTTTGACAAGAGAAATGGGCGAAAAATACAATGCTGCAAAAATGGCTTTGCAATAAAGTACTAATGCTTAGGCCTGTCACAATTATTACATAATTGTCTAATTGCAATTATATAAGATGATCGCAATTGTTTAAGCTGACTGCAATTATTTTCCAAAGTCATTAGATTTCACGATCATATTATGCTGCAACAAACAGAATGTAAACTGGGTGTGTTGGGTTGAGGAAAATAAATGTAAATACAAGTCAGTTTCCAAAAAAGTTGGGATGCTGTAAAATGTAAATAAAAACAGAATGCAATGATGTGCAAATCATTTAATAGAAGGGTTAAACCCTATATTTCATATATTTAATATAACACTATTGGATGGCTGTGACCTTTAGGCCCTCAGGCGGCACTGCATGGGCTCAGGAACACTTCCAGAAACCAGTGTCAGTGAACACTGATGTTGCTGCATCCACAAATGCAAAGAACAAACCATATATAAACAGGATCCAGAAATGCTGCCGCCTTCTCTGGGCCTGAGCTCATTTAAGATGGACTGAGGCGAGGTGGAAAAGTGTTCTGTGGTCCGACAAATCAAAAACTAAAATTCTTTTTGAAAATCATGGATGCCACATTCTCTGGGCTAAAGAGGAGAAGAAGCATCCGGTTTACCTACGCACAGTTCAAAAGCCAGCATCTGTGATGGTGCTGATGAACTGTTGAGCAGCTGAAATCCTATGTTAAGCCAAGAATGAAAAAACATTTCATTTTCAAAACTACAGCAATTGGTCTCCTCAGTTCCCAAATGCTTACAGAGTGTTGTTAAAAGAAGAGGTGATGCAACACAGTGGTAAACATGCCCTCATTCCATTCTTTTTGGAATGTGTTGCTGGCATCAAATTCAAAATAGGCATATATTTAAAAAAAACAAAAATTCTCAGTTTCAACATATACGTTGTCTTTGCAATATTTTCAATTAAATGTAGGGTTTAAATGATTTACACATCATTGTATTCTGTGTTTATTTACATTTTGCACAGCATCCCAACTTTTTTTGGATGCAGGATTGTAAAAGAAAGCAGTAAATGCATTTATTGAGACAATCATTGAATTTCTAACGTGGTGCTCTAAAATGTTGCGTAATGTTTGTTAATTTTTTAGCTCAGTAGCTATTTGTAATTCCGACATACTGGCAGAATAAGTGTAGTTTAGCTTGACTCTACAAATGATTCTGTGTCAGATGCCGACATCTGTTTAAGTAAATATATCCAGGAATGAAGATGGCAAATTATTACTACAGCTACTTTTAACCGCTGGATACAATGAGAAAAAAAAAACTGAATTAAATTGCTAATTGTAATTATTTATATGACAATGAGTTATCAGATACAATTTGTTGATGATAGCCTTACCAATGGTATTAGTTTGTGGTGTCTGAAAAATTTGTTTGGAATATTTTTCTTTTTTTATTTAGTTTTTTAAGCATATCTTTATGCTCAAGAATACATACTTTTTCATTCATATTTACAGGTGAGAAAACATGTAAATTTCAAGCGTACATACACACTGGAAGTATAAAGTGTCTGACTACTTATTTCCTCTCACTGCGTATACATTTTATGCTACACGGTGTTCTTATATTTTGTGTTAAATGTTTCATATATATTTAAAAGGCTTTTTAAAAAAGCGTTCTAGTTTTCCTAGTACTTGCCAAGTATCTTTTTCTAATAAAGCAGGGCTGCTCAAAGTGGGACCTTCAGGTCAAACTTGCAAGGACATTTAATTTGGCTTATTAGTTGCCTAACCCCTACCACCTCAGCCAATGAGAGAACACATTTTGATACAACATCTTATTAATTGTTGTTATTTTTCTTTCAAAAATCACTTTTAGTAACATACTGTGTAGTGCTGTAAAAACAGCGATGACCCATGACACCATACAATTATCGTTAACTGCAATGCAGGTGTATCACATATGTAGCTTTTACGAGCCAACAGAGTGTAACAGGTACACGAACAAGAGAATATTGACCAAAAAAGACCAAAAAGTATATTTTTCCTGAATTTAAAGGCAAGTCAGTGTGCATCATATGTAAGGAAACCACTGGTTTCATAAAGGTAATGAATCGCAGATTAGCTGTTTTGTTTTTTTTGGCCCTCAGCCCACCACAAACATTACACTTTGCTCCCCCATGACAAAAGGTTTGGCTAAGGAATGTGGGACTTTTGAAAAGTTGTTGTTTGGCCTACAAAACTCTGATAACTCAGTGTACTGTCAGAATAATCTGTCCCACTTTATTTGCACAATCCCTTATAGATTATCTAGAGATTATTAACAAACTATCTGGAGAAACTAAGTTGATTCTCTATGGTGTTATGGTTAGGATTAAGATTAGGTTTTTGGTGGAGGATAAGATTAGGGTTGTGAGTGTTAGGTTTAGAGTTAGGTAAAACTAAGGTGAATTTAATAGACATTTAGTTAAAGGCAAGTCAAGGGCAAAGTAAGTATCTACACGGCAAGAAACATCTACACTCGGGACTATCCAAATGTAATGTTACCTAATAATCTGTAGATTTGTTGATTACTAACATAACTCATAGTGACAGCCCTAGTTTATCCACATATACACAGCAGAAATGACTGAAGAAAACAAGGCAAAAGAGTTAAAGTGATATTTATGGTGAGTATGTGACTCATCCTCAATCGTTGGGTTCTTGGCACCTGGAACAGGCTGGGAAGGCACCTCTGAATCAGCATGTAACTGTGAGAGAAAGAGAGTGTGAGTGTGTGATTGTGTGTGACAGAGAGATAGAAATAGAGAAAACAACAGAGATGATGGATGTATTGGCTCTTAAACCTATCACTGTTTAAATAAAACCAAAATGTGGCCGCTCTTTTATTTTTATCAGTTTCTATAATTAACATAATGGAGCTAGTTATGCCACCTGAGTGGGCTAATGTGTCAGATTGTTTGCCCTACGGGGGCAATAAAGAATGTTTAAGCACCCAGACAGATAAGGTTTGTGTATGAATGATAGACAGAACACCTCACACACACCTCATTGCCACAAACCATCCCTTCTGCACCATCAGCCAGGTAAGGGGACTCTCTAGGAGAGCAAGAGGGAAACAGAGAAATCTATTTGTTCTCTTTTAGTTGACACATTCAATTCTTGTTCCCATTTCCAGCACATTTAACATGAAAACACAAAGTCTGTTTGAGGCATGTCTGCAAGCTCATCAGCCTAAGGCCACACAGATCACCTGAATAAGACTGTCTATTTTAGTGCTGGCAGGAAGGTGGATTGTGTAAACTGTATTGCTGATGTCTTCACCAGAACAAGCCTAAGGCTAAGCTTCCCTCAGTGCTTCTAGAGAAGATCATGTTTTCAGACCAGCACTCTTAGAAGGTTCCAAAAAGCGTTCTTTGGAGCGTTGCCATAGAAGAGCCACTTTTGTCTGCCTAAAAAACCTTTCAATGTATACTTACTTAAAGAACCATTTTTATTAAAAAAAAGACTGTACATTAGATTGTGAATGAGATTTACAAGGCTCATGTGAAGTACCTTTTTTATAATATTTAAGGAGTCTCTACATAATGTAAAGGGTTTCAACCAACGAATGATTGTTCCTAGAACCAAGTAACCAAGTCCAAGCAAAGAACCATTCTGTGTGACATTTATTTAGAGATGTCTACACAATATGACAATGTATATGAACAAAATGATAATATTTAATTGTTATGGTGCTAAGTTACATCATCATGACCTCATCAGCTTTTTTGAGCATATTGTGGATATCATCAGTACTTCTGCAACAACTGCATGCTTCATTAGGAAGAGAGCATAATTAGTCCTGATTAAGTGGATTTTGTGCAATGCAGTATGCAAAATGTTGGAGTAAAAACATTGTGTTTCATAGGCTTGAATGTGACACTGCTATTTTGCTAGTGCTTTCAAATCTGTTCACAAACAAAAATGAAATATCGTGGCACGTATCATATGTTATGAAAATGTCTTCAGATACTGGGTTGTTTTATTTTTGCCAAATCACCCACCCCTAATATATACTAGCTAAAGATTTTCCCTAGAACTGCACATTTAAGCAAAGGCCCTTTTAGCTTCCTTTATTTTAAGAGTGAAGATGACATGTGGGTTTTCCCTTGCCCCACCGCAAAACAGATATAAATGCAAATTAGCTGCATTTGTCAAAATTGTCTTTGCTCGTTTGTGATGGGAGGTTTTCATAACAACAAAATGATTATGTTCACTTTGCTGGCTGAGTGATGGTTTGATTGAGATGGCGCCCTGTGTTCAGCCTCCTCCACTGGACTATTTCATAACTACAGCCTCACATCTGATCACTGCAGCAAATGTGACAGATTAGACTAGTGACAAAGCAAATGCTCATACAAACATCACCTCGAGCTCTATCTGCCTACTGTCTTCCCACACTGAAGTCTGTTTTCTTAACATCAAGTGATTAAGGTTAGAGTTATGTTTAGAGTTATGGTTACGCTTGAATGTATTTTCAGCATTATCAGTGTCTTTTCAGAAGAAAGATTCTCTCTGAGGAATATTAAAGGTGCTGAAATAGTTCTGTCACTATGACATGCTACGGAGACATGACAGAGATCCACAGTAAATCAGCATTATGTCACAAAGAACTTATTTCCAGATGAATAATGCTGGTATTGCTTTATTATCGAGTTATTTAACAAAGATACTGAAAAAACAGAAAGCTTTCAGTGATCTTAAAATGAAATATCAAAATATTTAGATTTGTGTACCTGTAAATAGTCGCAATATCACAAATTAGATACTCCTAATGTTGTTGTTATTGATATTGGTAAGCCTCTGTGCCACTAAAACTGTTTCTAGTTGGCCATTAATTTTATTTTTTAAACTATTAAACTGCGTATTATTACTTAGTGATTAATCTTAAATGAATATTCCAGCGTTCTTCAGCCTAATTTCTACCTATTACGTCTGTAAAATCATTGTGACACCAAAGCAACAAATTATTGGCTTTTGTTAGAGGTCTGTTTTGAGCCAATGAGTTTTCTAAATACACTGTTAGAAATACAGGTTCTGTGCAGGTACATTTTTCATTTGTCAAGGTACAAACAATGTAATTATTCCCTCAAAGGTACAACAGTGGTATTAAGGTCCAGCTGTACACCTTACATATGTTTTTCCAGGTGAAAAAAAATGTATGTATTTGTACCTTTTCATAACCTAATGTTTTAAAACAGAACAATAAAAGATGGGGTGTGTGGGGTCAATACAACTTAGACAATATAATTTCAAGGGATTATGGTCCAATTCTGTTCCCTGACTAAATGTACTGAGATGTACCCTTGATGGTACCACCCCAGTTTCATACCTTTATTTCTGAGAATGTGCAGGGAAACTCAGCAAAATTATTGTCTGTGGTAACAGACAGTATAGTGAAGATATGGAAGGTTAGGTTATGCAAAAATTAATAATTGAATAATAAGTGTGTTAATATGCAATAATATGTAAGTTATGTGGTTATAAGAAAGAAGGATTTAAGTTTCTGCTGAGTTAAAAGTGCTGTGCAATCACTTTGCCTCACTGCATTTAATACTACTCATAGCAGCTCTGTATGCTTTTGAAATCTGGAAACAGGAAAAGCAGAAAAAGTGGGAGGAAAAAGAAGAAAAGCAAAAAAAAAAACAGGATAAATTAAAATCTAAGTCACTGTGTACATTTGACATTACAGTCTCAAACACAACAAAATTTTACCTTTATTAACCAATGATTTGATTCAGTGTGTGTGTGTTTGTATTTATCTCTACTTAAAATGAGCTCTTTTCACCACTGATCAGCTTCAAGTTAGCCAACCTCTATGTTTACAAACATTCTGATCTGGTCTATTGTTTGAGAACAATGTCAGATCTTCCTAAACAATTAATTCATGTGGTAAGAAGAAATTAAACTTTTTATGTAACTTAAAAAACTACACTGATTGAAAGAATCGTTCATTCAAAGTATGTATTTAGGTTGAATAAAACTAGTTAATTTACTTGTTACCACATGAAGTAATTTTTTTAGGAAGATCTGACAAGCCACTTTTACAGTGTAAGTAAGTTACAGAGAAATATAGTCAATGAGCTGTTAATTCAACAGCTTTTTCAATAAGATTAAAACATTTAAGGGCCTCTCATTTTATCTAATTCATTAATTGTTATTAAATATGTGCCAATCTCACACCATACACATTTATAGTAAGGGCAAAATACTAATACCTTAGTTTTGTTCGGGGTTTGAGCCAGTTGGGGATCTTTCAGTAACTGACTCTATAAAATGTAAATTCACATTTCTGTGTGGCCAGTGAAAGATGGACGAACTGTATGAGCCCTCAGAAAACAGCAGAAAGTATGTGATGGAGAAAACAGTATGAGAGAAATATAGGAGATTCACATTTTCAGCACCTACTGGAAATACGCAGGATGGTGTGCTTCTGCCATGTTGTGATAGTTGGCCTGGCTCAGAGCACCCTCTTGTGACTGTTCTGTTGTCCTGTGCTTGGGTTCACTTGGTGGACTTGGAGAAAAATGTGGACTGTCCAGTATAGACTCTCTATCCTATATAAAAGAAAAATAGGCATTTAATGCAAGTAAAGAAAATTTCTGACAGAATGTGCATTAGAAGAACAAACACATTCATACGTTTTACTCATGCAAAAAGATTGCAAATGTTAATTGTTACAGTAACACTGGACCAATTTCACAACTGAGATTAAAGCTCAGATTTGTGGGCATTAATGTCAGTATTTTAACGCAGGCCAGTATTTTACTATGACTCACCAATGCACTTTAATATGTTACAAGGTGTATTACAGTCGCAATAAGTAGCAATATTATCATACTAGTGTTTCAACCCTATTTCATAGTTGTTGCGTTTAATTTATAAATAAGTATTACAGGTCAGTGATGTGGAGTTGTCTCTATTTAGTTCTCTCTCTATGATGCAAAACTGTCGTCATACTGTGAAGTTAAACTCTATAAACCACGCAGAGCAAAAGTGAGTCATCGTGTATTATCTCTCTGACAGTTAGTCTGAACTATACTGAGGTTATGCAGATGATGCAACTGCTTGGGTGTAAGGGTTTGTTTACAAATGTGTAATTGGTTCCTTAGCTCTCAGGAACACAAGTTGCTTAAAAGCTGAGAGGAGGCTGGACCAACAGTAAAAGTTCCTTATGTCTTCAGCATAAGATGCATGCTAGGTGATGAAAGGTACTCACTGGAGGGACCCATTCATTTGCGTGATTCGCTGGAAGACAAGAACAGATGCAAAACCTAATTAACACCTATCACTGCACTATTTAAACATATGCAAGCTACTGAGTGTTGCTCACCTGTGTGCTGAAGGACTGGCTCGTTTGTCTCCACATAAAGTGTGATGAGGAAAGGGTAAGCCGAAAGCTTCATGTCTCCCTTCTTGAACCTCAACTCTGACACACACTCCCACCTACTCTTATCTGTAATCGGAACATTGTAGAGAACAGAGCAACAAAGTCTGAGCAACAGCTATTTTTTAGGTTTTAACTTCAATTCAAATTGGCAACCTAGCATATAGCAAACGTTGATATACAAGGCCCTAAATGGTTTCGCATCCCCTTATAGCTGACCTCCTTCTCCCCTGTACTGCTGCCTAATGTCTTCTGACTTCTAAAACTGGGCTGTAGTGGTCCCTACTTTTAAACTGTCCACTTTTTAGGAGCAGCTCTTTCAGCACCACAGCAATTAAATTGTGAAACACTCTTCCTCAATCTCTTTGATTTGACTTCTTCCTTCCAACATTAAAGTCATTCATTTCAATACTTTCACTCTTCGTGCCTCTCCTAATGTTACCACCCCCTTCCACTATTGTTGTTCACGGTCTAAGATAAAGTAAACTTACTTTTATTCCTCGGTTTCCTTGTTTCTCATCATTTTTCCCCTCTTCTCCTTAGTATGTTACTAAATCTCTTGTTTTCTCGTGTTTCTTTGCACTTATGTCATAATAGTGTCTTTGTTTCTATGTCTGCTGTTATATTTTGCACGTCTGTCTTATCTTTGAAACATTTTTGTACATTGATATTGACCTGTGTCCTTGAGAATGAGAAGGTGCTACTTCAATTAAACTTATTATTAATATTATTCCCAGTATAGGGGTAAGAGTAACCAGGTAAAATATATCTTTAAAAAAAAACATACAAGGGAAGATGTTGAATTGCTGGGTGGTAAATGGCTGAAGATTGTCCAGGTTCATAAGCACAGCTCGTACAGCACTCTGTAAGACAATGGAGGAGATTTTAATTTACAGCTATTACAGTACATTAAACTCTGTTTGTTTAATCTCTGTTACCTCCAGCTCCTCACTGACAAACTCACTATCCCACATCTCTTCTTCACAACTATGAAAAAACAAAAGGAAGTAAGTGTTAACTGAACTATTAACCTAGAATTCAACTAAAACTTACGATAACGCTGGTTTTATGGATAAAGTCCTAAGGCATTGTGCTGGACTACAAGAATTTTCAGTACATAATTCACATCATGGTGTACATACTCTCCATCTGTATGGACCAAAGCCAGTAAAATATGTTAATATCTAGGAAGTAGTACATGCACAGTCCCATGATGCAATATTACTCTCTTACAGATATACTGTTATCTACATCTCCTAAATGCATCACTTTGATGATTAATATTAACAAAGCAGCAAATCTTGCCTGATTTTGCTTCCACTCCTTATCTTAAACTTGTAAATCCGCTGGCCAACCTGAAAGAACCTGGTTTCAGGCACAGGGAATGAAAAAGCCTGAATTGGCATACTTCACCTCAAGGCAATGACCTGCTGTGCAGAAAGAGACTGAAATTACTGATAGTGCACATTTTAGCTGGCCCAGTAGCCAAAATTGTGTCAGATATGTGTTCTAGATATGAAAATGTATTCACATAACTAAGAGACATTAGCTACTGTTTTAGTCAGTCACAGTCCTGTCTCAGCCAACAGCTAATTAGCATTACACATCCGCGCTTACTGGAATGCAGCAGGCGCTGTTCAGAGCTCACCACGGTCACACAGAAAGACATTTGTGTCGTGTTTGAAAATTACATAAATAAAATAAAATTTAAAGCTTAGCGATTATGATGTACCATTAAACGTCAAGTACCTGAACTGCAGTTTTGAACGTTATTTAGCAATAACCAGGTATGAAGGCTAACCTACCAATCAACCCCTCAACTACTGGACTTCCCGCCTCTCGCTTCTTTCCCCCACCTGATTGGTCTATCTTTCAACCAATTAGCTGCAGATCTGTTGCAGTCTCTATGGTGACGAGCACCAGAGTTCCACCCACATCTTCACATGACTAAGGTAGGACTACGCATGACTGTCCGCGGGAAGCTGAACTAGAGTTTTTATAACCTATAACGTTATTTATTGTATAGTTTAATTAAATTATACGAAAAGCACAGTTATACGAAGCACGTGCTTGCAGGACGTACCCGCAATCGTATAAAAATCGTTAAAAAAATCCTACGATTTAGTTATTTTGAACGGCCTGTAGGTTGAATTAGCATGTAGCTGTTCTGGAAATGTTACTATTGAAATAAACAACAAGCTCTTCATGAGGTGACCTTTGTGTATTAGAGCAGGAAAGACACTACAACACGCTGGGTAGTGGGTAGTGGTACTCCAGGACCAGGACTGAGAAGCTCTGCTCCAAAATAACTGAAGTAGTTAGATTCAGTAGCCAATTCTAATTAAACCTACAGAGAGTTCAGAAATAACTGAAGTTAAAGTTAACGCCTATGGCTGTCGTCCGCAGACTGTATGTACAGTCTGTGCTGTCATTTAATGATCAGTCGCATCGTCAGTTGTGATGGGAGCAGGGGGAGTCTAAAATGTGCCTGGCAGTGGTGCTAGTGGTTCTCTAGTGCTCCTGTAGGCAGCACAGAGGAAAAGAGAGTCATCGTGTTTTAGGACTAGGACTGAGAAGCGGTGTTTTGGAGCAGTTAATATTTTCTTGAGGCTTTGTACGGCGAGCTGTTTTTTCAGTCCACAGTTTCTTCGTGAGAATAATGCACATTAAATTCTTACGTGTAAAAACTGAATTTGTGGCAGTTCGGTTTTCAC
>JAILXH010219749.1:9802-20415 GCA_023558415.1 Piaractus mesopotamicus
AGCTGATCACACACATTAAAAGTATATTTCAGAGTTTTGTTGACAGGCTTTCAGCCAGCTCTGTCCTAACCTCTCTGACTTGTCCTGGCTGAAATGATTCATTATGACAACTTGAAACTTCCCAAGGCCTTAAAGTCACCATCCTACCCTGCTAAAGTAAAGCAGAAGATTCTAGCTCGTCATTCCATATCATCACCAGTTTATCAAAACTTCTAACTTTTTTTTTTTGGTTGTTGTTGGGAATGTGCTAATTTAGAATATTTTCACACTATTGCGCAGATCTTTAAAGGTATGTTTTTAAGTGTCATAAAAAACCGTTCTGAATGTGAGGACACGTACTTATAGTACAGGGTTGGGATGTAACGAAGTACAAGTTTTTAAATGCATATTCACAATTCAGAAACTCAGTATCTACGTTCAGTCCAAGTTACGTTTTGTAAAGGCGGTATTCAGAATTCAGAATACAGAACCCTTGTAACTGTACTTTTTGTCGTTTTGGACACTTACGCTTTGCATCATGTCAAAACTCAACAATGAACGGACCAATAAAAATGCTCTAGAATTACTTGGGAAAACAGTCTTGTTACATTAATGTCCAGTGCAAGTTAGGATTTTTGTCCTTTTCGATCACTCCGACCATTTTGGAGATGAGGTTTTGTTCCAACATCAATGATGTATAAGAAACACCATCAGTCCTTGTTTATTGAATATTTTAGAATCAGCACACAGCATGTAAAGATGCACTCTAAAGAAGAACTCAAATAAACAGGTTCTTTACAAATGATGAAGTTCTGCTAAAGCCTGAATAGACTGATAAATCAATGTAATGATCAATTATTAGTGTCAGCGTTACTGAGCTCTGCTAAAGTCTGAATAGACTGATAAATCAATGTGATCATCAGTTATTAATCTCAGTGTTACTGAGCTCTGCTAAAGTCTGAGTAGACTGATAAATCAATGTGATCATCAGTTATTAATCTCAGTGTTGCTGAGCTCTGCTAAAGCCTGAGTAGACTAATAAATCAATATGCCGATCAGTTATTAATCTTACTGTTACTGAGCTCTGCTAAAGCCTGAGTAGACTAATAAATCAACATGCCGATCAGTTATTATTCTCAGTGTTACTGAGCTCTGCTAAAGCCTGAGTAGACTAATAAATCTATGTAATGATCAGTTATTAATCTCAGTGTTACTGAGCTCTACAAAAGCCTGAGTAGATTGATAAATCAGTTATCTGGTCATTTAATGATCTCAGTGTTACTGAGTTCTGCTATGAACTGATATAAATTTGGATACTCCAAATAAAGTGAAAACAGCTAAATTCACCAGACTATAAACAATTGTTAATAATGTAGTTAATTAAAGGTCTCTTGATAATCTACTGGTTGTATTCACTGATGCTACATCATTGACATGTTGTTTATCTTACAGAGAGTCTGTTGAGTGTTTATTTCATCTAAAAAGGACCACTGAAAATAAAGTGTCACCCAGATTTGACTTGCCTTGTTATGAATGATCTACAAATCGGGGTAAAAAAGAACAGTAAAAAATCAAATAAAAAAAAAAGAATATTGGCCTTTTCACTAAAATCACTCAAATTAGCCATAGTGGGTAGCACAGAAGAAATTGTACTCAGGTGGGATTTACTAGCCTTTCTAGCTTATTAAGTCTGACCGCACAATATATATATTGTGGCGGCTGCGACTTGCTCCGGTCTGGTTTGCAGAAAGCTTGTGCAGCACAGCTCAGCATACCACGCCTCTAGAGTCCCTTCTGTGGAACAGAGCAAGTGGCACCCGCCACAATATGTAATATTGTAATAAATATGTAATTTAGCATGCATTTTGTATGTCCAGTTCACTTTTAGAATGACTTCTGTTGTACAATCCAGAGCCAGATCTAGCCAGCCCTGATCCAGATTTATTTCCGTTATAAGGAACTGTAAAAGAAGTGTGAAGGCATTAATCATAGATATCAGCCAAAGGAACAAGAGGTTAATAATAATATGTATTCACTGTTGCCGCACAGTGCTGTAATAACATGTCAAAGGTCTAGATTTATTGTTTGGATGAAGCTGGTGAGCATGATGTTAGTGTAGGCTTGCTGACGGCAGGCCTGCAGGTGGATAGGAGCTGGTTTTGAGCAAGCTTGAAAACGGCCAGGAATTTCAGTGTTGGTTCCTGGAAACCCTGGAAATAATAGTAGCAGGAATGGTAGCTTCCCTGAGTGTATTGTTGTTGTTGTCTGGGCTGCCACAATGCTGAACAACTGCATGTTTATTAATAAGCTCCCAAGTGCTGTGGCTGTCTTAGGTTTGAGTCCTGAAGATGGCAGGAGTCCAAGAGAGGATAATTGGCCCTGCTTAAATGGATGTAAAACATTGAATAAAAAAATTCCTGTACTCATAGTTTAGATGGTATTGTTTTACAGTAGCAATGCATTTTGTCTTTTTCAACTTATCAAACCCCAGAAGAAACAAATATAGTACATGGCCTGATGTTATATTTTTGCCATATTGCCCACCCCATTACTGATGTTTGATTGAATTTGATTATGAATTTGATGATTTGGTTGCAATTTGCATTTAAATTCTGCAACAAAATCACATTTCTCCCTGATATTTGTAGGTACTTTGCATACTGTTTATGTGAAATGACCATTTTAGTGTTGTAAATTCACTCTGATTTTGTTTTGTAACTTGTGTAATGTGTGCACAGTAGCCTGGTTTTTTCTCTTGCTGTATCCTGCTCTAGCAGCGGTTTTCCAGCATTTCCAACATGGTTTTGTTTTAATCGCAATCGGGACTCGCAAATGAAAAATGTGGTGGGATTAAAGTTTGCACACGTTTCTGGTGGCAGGTCCCTCGAAGACTTGAAGTGTAATTGCTCACATTTTATGTGCACATATTTACATGAAAGATGGCTAGTTCAAACCATCAATACTCTTAACTTCTAAAAACGTGACTCACTGCTGCAGCTTGTGGATCATGTTCGTTTATGATGCCTCTGTGAGGGTGGCATCGGAATAGAGCGCCATCGGAAGGAGCTTAAAGGAGACCAAGTAACCAAACCTGCATTTTCCTTGCCAGTTCAAACCGCGAATTATGAAGTCTCTGCTCTTTTGGCATATTTATATATATTCAACAGGTTTTCTTTTTATTTCTATGTCTACGTTGAATAACCACACCCACCAACCCTGCCTCCACCTCCACCCCTGCCGTTTCCACCATGATTTCACAGCGAACACCTTTTCAGACATAAACAAGAATAAATGTGCCTTCTTTGGATGCCAGCTTTCCACTGAGGTCATATTTTTAAGCCCTAGATTGTATAGGCAAGTAAACACCTTTGATTCTGTATTTCATTTTAACTGAAGTAATCCAGCCATCAGTCTGAATCATTTTGTACACTAAACATGCCAATGTGGTACATTTTAATTGTATAGAGAATGAAAGAATGAAACTTTGAGATGCAGCCTCTATTTTTATCTTCACTTATCAAAGCTTCTTTCAGCTGTGTAAGTGCAGCGATATGGTAATTATTATTCCATGGTTGTAAAGCGTAACAGTAACAGTCTCCCCTTTATTTGTCTATACTGTGTGTACTGTAAATTAGCACGTCTTGAATCTCTTCCAAAGCCGCAATCGATTCCTATTAAGTGGCTTTGCAGCTTCTCTGATCTATGTTGAGAAATTGATATTAAGATCAATATGTTCCTGGTCTGAGGATGATATGGTGAGGGAACAGCCGTGTTTAACTAAGATGATCAGCCTCTAACTTCAGTCTCTGTCAGCAGGATTGGACGCAGTGCTGCGATGCAGTTGGAGATCTTCGTATGTTTCTGGGTTGGTTTGAATGCCCTCCATTTTTTATTTAGTAAGATAAGGACATAGGGGTGAGCGGTTTGATTTAAGGTTTTATTTAATCTACTGCAGTCCTCAGCAAGCGTGTGCTCCTGTGTGGCTGTAAATAAAAGCAGGGAGGCCCCAGCTGTCCAAGCCCCAGCCCAGCCACCCCAGCCAAATTTGTGATTTAAAAAGCTTGCAGAAACAAACTCGGTCACATCATATCAGTAAAATAAGATGTACGGTGATACAGTGGAAACTGAAAAGTGCTTTTCTTGTTTAATAAGTTCTTCACGTATTGAATATTGAATTCTAGCTGCAAAATTGCCTGTGATTGATCTGGGCCACTGTAGTAGAACAAAAAAAGTGATTTTGTTTTTGTCTTGTCCTGTCGCTCTCCTTATTCCCTGCTCTTATTTATAGTGTCATTTCTTTCACTCTGTTCTTCTTTTGTGGTTCTTATTATTGATCTGACTATAATCTTATTTTGATTATAGCTTCTCATGTTCTCTTTTTTCTGCTGAACGCTTACTTTAGTAATCGCAGCACATTGAAGGACGTGGTGTAGAAGTTTTGAGTGGCTGTATCCAAACATGTCTAACTACCTGCTGATGACATCCAGAAACCTTTAGTTTAGTAACTAAATGGACTACGTTGCAATCTGGCTGAGTTGTTCTTATGTTATAGAAGTGTGTCGGAAAAGTTTCTTCAAGGGGATAATCCTCATTTTTTCCTCTTTATGTATGTAGAATGTTTAGATGTATGGATGGATGGCTAAATGTATAAATTTATAGGTAGATAGATGAACAGACAGATCAAGAGATGGCTAGATGGGTGAATAGACAGATAAATGGCTAGATAGATGGATAGACAGACTGATAGATAGATAGATGGATGGATGGATGGATGGATGGATATACAAATAGACACATGTTAATCCTGAAAGGAATTTCAGCAGCAACAAGAAAAAATGTGCAAACATAGACACATTAGCTTGAGCTATAAAATGTACAGAATTTACAGTAGATTTAAACAGTATTATGCATTTACAAATGTGTGCTAGAATGCAAGTGAATATTTACATTCACAATAACTTGAGGTTGTCAGTAATGTAATTTTTAAAAAGTGCAGATGGATATTGTACATGTGTTTGCATCATTCCAGATGAGATAATGGGTGGAATAACATAGTTGAACTTAAGGAAAACTAGGACAGTTATGGAATACTATAAACCATTAACTGCTTTACAAGCCATGTTTTATTATACACTTCTATAACCTAAGAATAGCTCTATTAGTTTGCATTGAAGTCTCTGTAGTTACTGAATAATAAGCCTTTGTATTAAAAATAAATCTGGAATGTTAAGCGGTTGAAGATGTGTGTTAATAAAGAAAACACCAGTGGTCTTTTATAGTCAAGACAAGGTGTGAGCAATATGATAATATAGTTATTGTGATTAATTACTTCTGAAACACTGAACAACTGCATTTATCATAAAGAGGATAGATTCAGATCAATTATAGAGGAGCCTGTAGACAATAAGCTGTGGGTAGTAAAGGTATGAACTGCATAGTTACAAATATCTGACCATTATGATCTTAGTTTATTCATTTACTATTCATTTTCATTTGTTCCATATTGTTCCTTCTTAAATTTTACATTTTGAATGTTGAATATAAGAAAGAAATCATCGTACTCATGTGTTTAGTATTTTGCATTACTGTTTTGCTGGTGCAGTTTCTTTGTTCCATCTTTGGAAAACTAAACGATGTGAAATGTGTCATGTATCACTGAAAATATCGTCAAGTATGGTAATATTTTTGCCATGTCGCCCACAGCTGTTTGAGACAGTCATCACCAAAGTAGTTCAGAGCTGACAGAGCTTTGATGGATGACGTGGGTCTCTTCGGTCCTCTTTGAACTTCTTCATTTATTTGCATGGTGCGCGCTGCGGTTTGCTCTCTCTCCTTCCTCGGCCCCTCTGGGCTGTGATCCACTTCCAGTTTGAGGTTAAAGCAGGTGAGGCAGCCTGAAGCACAGCGAAGCCCCAGCGCTGGGAGATTAGAGGCAGTAGCTTTAGCGCTCTCATAGGCACCCGTGCAATCTGAGCTGCACGGATTTGTCAACAGCACTGTCTAATCTCCACTGCAATCCACTGCCTAGCCCTGCGCCCAGTGATCAAAGCAACTGTCAGTGTTCAGTCTGTCTGCTCTGTGATGGTCCTGTAGCTTAAATTATTTAACTTCAACCCAGCGAGCTTCCTGAAGGAAGGCAAGGTCTAATCCCGCTTAAGTTTTCCTTGTAATCTTTGAGTCATGTTTCGAAGTACGTTCTATGTTGTTAGTATTTAGAACTGTTGAAGTAGAGACATTACAGTACAGCTGGTGAGAGCTTCTGGGCATACTCATAATACTTCTCAAAGAGAAGTAGTGTATTGATTATAGTGTATTCATATTTTGGAATATACTGACCATTAAAGATGCACAATATGGACGCGAAAGACCTTTGTGTGCACTTTTATATATACCCTAATTGGCCACTTTCTACGCTCATTGTCCATTTTATCAGCTCCACTTACTATATAGGTGCACTTTATAGTTCTGCAGTTACAGACTGTAGTTCATCTGTTTGTCTGTCTACTTTGTTAACCCCTTTCACCCTGTTCTTTAATGGTCAGAACCCCTACAAGACCACCACAGAGCAGGTATTATCTAGGTAGTGGATCATTCTCAGCACTGCAGTAACACTGACGTGGTGGTGTGTTAGTGTGTGTGTTGTGCTGGTACGAGTGGATCAGACACAGCAGTGTTACTGGAGTCACTGTCCACTCTATTAGACATTCCTGCCTTGTTGGTCTACCTTGTAGATGTAAGTCAGAGACAGTAGCTCATCTGTTTCTGCAGATATGTTTGGCTGGTGGTGTTTAAAAACTCCAGCAGCACTGTGTCTGATATATATAAGGGGATGCAGTACTCTAGGGCTGCCCCCAAACAGTGGGGCAAATCTTTCTTTGTACACTTTCCTTGTTCTAGCCTAATCTGTACCCCACAAACTCACTAAATTTACTGACAAAACTGTCATGTTAATCCACATGAATTGACATGATTTGATCAGGCAAAAAATTGGATGCCGCCTAGGTGCTGAATAGCCAGTGTGTAGCACAGTTTGGGAATATCCCTACTCCCAGCACACCTGATTCAGCTCCACAGCTAATAAGCCTTTAAGTTTTATCAGGTGTAATAAAGCAGTGGGTACTCCGGGACCATGGTTGAGAACCCCTGCTCCAGGTGAAAAATCAAACACTGGGGATACCTGTATGCACATTCAAATGATATGATTCAGAAAATGATTCATTTCAGTGACATTAATGCTTTTTAACTTACCTTCACAGAATCCAACAGCAGTTAATTCCTTTACTAGTGATGTCCATCTGTTTTCCTCATTGACAGAAAGGTCATTCACAGATGTTTTAAAATCACAGGACAACTGCACAAACAAAAGAAACAAAGAAACAAAAGCACAAAATCCACAGTACACAAGTTTACTAAACTGTGACAGTTTTCACTGCTACATTCGCAGTTCTCTCTAGAAGTCTGACTTCACAGAGGAACACGACTGACCTGGCAAGTCAAACGCTACCTTCCAATTTGCATCTGCAATGAGAACAGGAGGATGTGCACAGACCCCCATATGGTGTTAACAATAAAAATACAATTATGATTATTAGTAACAGTTTATTTTATTGTGATAGAGACACCTTATATTTGTAATTGCAGTCATATGTATAAAAAAATTTATAAAAAATAGTAAGTAACTAGCAATGTTTTTAAGAGGTTCTAATTGTTTGCACTGTCAAAAAACTAAAAAAGTCAAAAGAAATCCAAATCATAATTTTCAGTTTGTGACTTCCTCTGAAAGTGATCTTCAACAATAAATGACACTGATGTGAACAAAATGTTCTTGGAAATTTTAAAGCTCAGCTTTAAGGCTTATCAGTGTTCTTCTTAGTCTGTCTGCTCTGTACTCAAGTTGAATTGTGTTTTTGTTGGACCGTAAGGATTGTTTGCTGAAGAAGAGTCTTCTTTTACATCAGGTATTATTTTTTTACATCTGATCCACAGCTGTAGACAGTTCCACAGATAGCTGTAAGAAAAGAAAATCTAATGTAAGCACAGGGGTGGAGGCTGGAAGAGCAGCTGAGACACCCTCCTCCCCCACATGACTCCAAGCTTTCTGCTTTTCTATCCGAGCTGCGGAGGTGAACAGCCTCCAGACTTAAGGAGCGACGAGGTCCAGAGGAGTTTAGCTGACGGCCTTCAGAGGCAGCGTTACACCCGCCCACACACATATAAACACACGGCCAGAGCAACTGTAATTATTGTTGTTACACTTCACATACTTCTGATCTCCGGTTTTATCCAGAAGCGTCAGGCCGCTCAGCTAGACTTGTTGTTTTGAGTAGGAGTCAGTTGCATGTATGATTTTGGAATAGAACTCTACTTCATATTAGCTCTTCTTGTAGACGTATTACAGTTTTCAGTTACCTCATTGATGGACAGTTCACTAATCCGCAATGAGATAAACAACCAGCTAAAGTTCATGCGAGGTCCTGGCTGCCTCATTATTTTTTGCGTCCCTCTGAGAGGATAACAAACCCACATCAGTCATCAGAGGCCGACTCCAGGCCTAGTTGTCATGTTTGTTTTTTAAGGGGACGTTGGAGCAGTGTGTGTGTGTGTGTGTGTGAGTGTGTGTGTGGGGGGGGGCCACCATTCTAGATTCCTGCTTTCAGCCTATCTTCGTACACAACTCTTTGCCTCTAATCAGCAGCGACAGAGTCTTGTGAGAAACTCATGAATTTGGCTGAAAAAGTCCAGGCCGGGCCAGGACCTGGCCCCCGGCCCCGACGTTACTCTCTCCGACATTGATCATTTACACGCGGGAATCTGGCTGCTTCTCGGAGACCAAATCACAACACTCTTCCTCGATTTACTGCCAAGATCATGCAAGTGATGTAACTTCAAGTCATACTCCCCTCTTTTTTTCCTGAATCCCTCCTCACCTTCTTAGAAGAAGAGGAACAGGCCCAATTTGAGTAGCAGATTGGGTAGCAGACATACTGCAAGTGGCAACGGCGGTGTAACTAAAATGCTTAGCTACTTGTGTAAATACTCATCACACATTATCTTTACATTGATTGTGTTATTTCACTCTAAATAGCCCTGAATGTTTTTGATCAAAGTCTGTCTCTAACATTGAGTACATCAACTAGTGGTAACATTATCTAACATTAGCTTTAACTTCCCAGTACTTGTACACCATTGTTTTTATCTCACTCTGTGATAGAGTGAGAAGAGCATATGCTTGTAGTTCTTAAATGTTATAGTGGACGTCAGGATCCTGAAGGGGCCTTGATGGTCCTTCATGCTCCCAAGTAACCAGCTGGGCAATGGCAGAACGTCTTTTTGTCAAAGTAAAAGCGATCTCTAGCCGTTATTTGTTGTAATGCCCGCATGACTCGTATTTGTAGAACATCTTAAGGTGTTGTTTTGAAAGAGTGAGAGTGCTGTATGTCAATTCAATTCAGATTTATTTGCACAGCGCTTTTTACAGTGGATGTCATCGCTAGACCTGTCACAGTTATTACATAATAACTATACTAATAAAATAACAAATTTGGAGCATTCTGAAATGTATGAAAGTGACATAAAGACATAAAGAAATTTAATGTAGTCTAAATGAACAGGCAACCACTGACTGGTGTTAAAGCAGCTCTCTTTATTTTGGTATGTATTGATACACTGGCTACAGCTTTGTATGTGTTATTGTATCATGTTTTTAAGTGCTTATATACAAAAATGTTTTACCAGTAGCTGTACTACATATACCTGCATATCATGTAGACCACACCAGTGGAGAGGAGCGTAGACTCTTTCAGCCCTCAGCCTCTAACTTGTTTTGGAGCCTTATGAAACGGCACCCTGGGAAAATGGGAAACATGCGCGCTGTTAGTTCATGTTGGAACCCATTACAAACAAATTCCACTCGGGCTCGAAGCTTCAGGCCAGAGGAGGCAGTTTGGTCCAGAAACTCCCGCCCCATCCCTGCGCTTCTTCGCCAGCCGGACCCCGCCCCTCTCCCACCAGCACTGCCGGCTCCTTTGCTGCTGACCCGGATGCCTCTTTCAGTAATTAGGGCCGAAGACTTGTGTAACGGTCCCCTCCCGCAGCCCCCGTAGGCCGAGCGAGCCAAATCCACTCCATGCTTCTCTGAACCAAGACGCCTTGCATTCAAACACGCTAAACAGCCCTGAGTCAAAGGAGCGGCCGGGGCCAGAGGCCCAAGCGTGTTTTCTGTCAGCTTCTCTCTCGTCTCGCGTGGACGTGAAATTCCGAGCATGGGCTGCTAATTACTGCGAGACTGGAGGAGTTCAGTCTTTCAGATTTTTACCTTAAATGGTTTAATTAGAAGGTTTAATTAGGAAAAAAACTGGCAAGGGAAGGACTGCCTACGTTCCCAGCAAAGCATACTTCCCTCCTCCTTCTGTCTCCTTCCCTTTTTACACTCGCTCGCATTGCTCACCAGGGAGGGGAGGTCTGGCTGATGGAATTTGTAAGAATGAGACTTTCTGGGGCTTTAATGGCTGACAGGCCCAGCGGTGGCTGCATGGAAAGTAAAGCAAGTGAGAGAGCCTCAGATTTCCCCACTGTATGCCTGGCCTCCATTCTGCTGAGTGAAGTGTTGCGAAATTATGAATTTAACACAGTCT
>JAILXH010219765.1:4120-19097 GCA_023558415.1 Piaractus mesopotamicus
CTGTCTGTGTTTAATCTAGAATGGCTAAAAAATGTTTATGTGCCCCTGTGTCAGCTTAACGCTAACACACTATTAGAAATTCGCTAGGGGAAATTAACACTTCTATAGAAGTTTTTTTGACATTTATGGCCTCACCAAAGCCCTAGCTCTAATAATCATGGGTCACCAATGGCTATACCTATATGTGAGTATACTGTGTCCTAATGTAGGCTAATGTTGAAGTATACTATTACCATAGCTACCCATGAGTCATGGGTGTAAAACTGCACTCATGCAGTAATATAAAGGGTCCAATAAAGACATTAGGGGCTAGGGGCTAAATTGCTACTTGCCCCAGTTTGACTGCCCACCTGCACTGGTATTACGCCAAAGGACTGAACAACTGTAGAAGCTGTAGAAGTCTTAGTATCAGCGTAGAACAGACTATAAATGTATCCATAATGTACCTGTAGGCTCTCAGCCAGCTGGCAGTAGTACTCCTTGATATCCATGACGGCTGAAGTGATGTCAATGGAGGGGAACTGCAAAGCCACAGTAGGAGCTCCTTTATCTCCAGTCTCAGGTTCAGACAGGCTCTCAACCCTCTGTGGACCAACGCAACATTAAGAGGTTACATGTTTGTCTTCAAGTTGCAATACGTGGTCCTCTAAGAAAGAATGCCATGTTCATTAATCTTGCCTGAATGCAGCACTCGTGAAAAGAATATGCAAACCAGCACTCAGCCTGGACCCCTAAACATTAATAATAAGCTTGCAGCAGATTCATCAGGGGAGTATGAGGTGTTTGGAATATCCCGATAATGGTAGCTGTCAATTATATACAACTGCATGTCTGTTTTCATTTAATATTCCACAACAGCTCTCGGGCCGTGAGTTATGGAGCGTGGCGCTAAGGGAGTGTGTTAAATGTGGGATGCCACAGCGATGCGGGGAGAAAAACACACTGATGAAGTTTCCTCTGCCTCGAGCGCTCCTCTGCCCCTAGCTCCCAATGCTGATATGAGAGACTGGGCTGTCTATCACCTCTGGAGGGAAAAGGGAATAAGGGTGGAGAATGAGAGGTGGGGAGAGAGACAGAAAGAGAAAGAGAAAGAGAAAGAGAGAAAACTGGTGCAGGGGAAAAAAGGTGCAGAAGGCAAGGTAGAGATAAGGATGATGAGAGGTAGAGAGAAAACCTAGGAGAGACAGAAACAGAGAGATAGCGGAAAAAGGGAGGGTTCAGGGAAAAAAGGTATAGAAAGCAAGGCAGAGATAAGGAGAACGAGAGACCGAGAAAGAAGACAGACACAGAGAGAAATCTTTCTTGTTATGTGGGCCAAAGCTCTATCATCTGTGACATCTAACTCGCCCAGGCCAGCTCTTGGCTGCTATCTGCTCTCTCACTCACTCTTTCTCATGTCACCCTGTAATGGAGCGCGCTAACAGCTGATGAGACTGGCCACTGAGAACAGTCGCCAATTCTTTGGACACGTGGATGGGCAAGTGGTTATCTTACATATAGTTCAGTCTAACACCACATTGAGGTTTACTGTCTCATGAAACAACAGCTTCACTGTACATGGTGCTTTGAGGGTGCTACCCACCACTTACTAGAGTTTAGATGTTGCGTAATGAATGTGAATTAAAGAAAATGCCACACAATCATCTACTGTTTGAACAAAGCTGAGCAGTAATAGCGGAACTAGCTTTACCATGATCTTATAATCTTTACTGGCATGTTTACATATGTTTATATATAATCTTTAGTGGGATGTTTACACATGTTGCTTATTATTTCAACCTCAAGACCTCTGGTCTTAGAGACTCCCTGCACTCAAAAACGTGTTCTTTAAATAGTTGATTCCTCTTGGGTGGCTTATTATGATTATATAGATCGGTATTTGTGTCAAATGTGTTACACAGTACAAAGTTCACATTTTTCCATTGAGAACACAGCCTCAGCACATCAGCAGCTTTCTACCAATAAGCTTCAACCTAACGTTCAATATACTAACATATGCTAATATAAGAGGATTAAGATGTGGTGACAGGAAAGTTAGAGCTACAGACCAAGCAGTAACATACCCAATGCAATATTTGAGATGTTTAGACCGGGAAGTTTATTAAAATATACAAATTATGTTTTTTTTTTTTTTTATTATTATGATCGTGTCAAAAGTATGTCTAATAAACTTCAAATATGGTCTGTAGAGCTGTTCTCTGCAGGTAATAGTAGTTTAGCATGCTGCAGCTTAACACACCACAGCACAGGTTTGATTCTGGCTCACTGAAGCTTCACTGACCCCGTTAAGACTCAAATTAAGGGGAAGAAACCGATGTTTTTGTGTGTGGGGCCATTAGCTTAGCTACTCTTGCTCCACTATACTATCCTTGTTAGCACCAAAGGCTAGTGAGCAGAATAAAACAGCTCCATCCACCACAACATATGCATATGCACGGTTAGAGACTAAAGACTGATCAAGTGAAGTCGAGTGACGAGTGTTGGATTAAAGAACAGAATCTAATCTATTCTGTGGTGTGTTGAGCTAAGTTTCTAGCCTGTTAATTAGCACTAGTATAACCAGCTCCACTGTGCTCTCTTCTAGTTCTGCACTATTTAGCAACTGTTACTGGTTTAACATTTATTGGGCGATGAATTACAATAAGCAGGGTAGGGCTGGGAGTCGCCCCTAAAAAGAAATGATTCCCTGAATCTGGACATTTGGGAATCGATAGTTGACTTCCAAGCTTTGGACTCAATTCCTAATAGTGACATTCAGGTCCAAATCAAACAACATTGTCAGTGCCGAAACATCTACCCAAATGAAGAAGTTGACAGAGGAGAATCGGGTATAACTTCAGCTAAGCTTATTTAGCTAGCATTAACACTCCAAAATGTCCTAAGGTCAAGAATATTATCAATAATGATGTCTTTCTGATGTCTTGAGATTATTGTGTAGAGTAGACTCTTTGCATTCACTCCAATTCCCCTCATTTGGAATCCTAACCAGAGTCAGCTACAAAATTCCTGTAATCGATTAGCCTCAGTGCAGGGTAGTGGGAGAAGAGGTGGGGTTTGGAAAACGACAATTTGCATAATCATGTATATTCATATTTCTTCACATTCTTTGTTGTAGGTTCAGGGATGCTTGCATATCATTTGTAGTAGTTTCCTGACAAGACAATGACACATAAAAATAAATTATTTATTATACTACATTACATTATATTATATTACATTTTAGCTGTAAAGTCAATCTGAAATCAAAATTGACCTTTTTACCTTTGTTAATTCCTGGTCACATTAAGCACAATTCACCATTTAATGTATAAAAAAAAAGTCAGAAAAATAATATATTTAATATATATGAAATAATATATTTTATATTTAAATAATATTAACCAATAATAACATTTTCATTTACTTTTTTTTTTTTTTTTACCTGCCCCACCACTACTCCCACCTATCATTGGGCAAAAATGCTCAGTTAGCTCAAAGACCCTCCCTGGCAATGTCTGTCTCGGAAACATCACGACACGAACAAAAAATGTGTTATGCTTGCAGATTTGTGCTGATTTGAGTAAGCACTGTAATTAGAATGGCCAAATTTAACTTGCAGAATAACATTCCTAGAGTGCCTAAATTCTGAAGTAGAACCACCACTTCCTATCTGAAAATTCCAGTTCAGAAGTGTGTAAGGGAATACAGCGTGAAATGCATCAGGCACACAATCATGTTCAGTGCCTTCTTACCAACTCATGCTGTCTTTCCATTTCAGCCAGCTGCTCTTCATAGATGGCCACTTGTTCTCCGAGTGCCAGGCAGTCGGCAGTGACTTCATCAACCTCCTGCAGGGGGCAGCAGAGATTAGCAAGCAAGTCATTGTACACTCAAACACATACAATCGTCAGTTCCACCGCCACTCTGTGCCTAGTGCTGAGCTACCACCTCTCCACCACCTGCTGTTGCACACTGCAATGCAGGCAGCTCGAGCAGGAGGAGCTTTGGACGCATGGCCAGGAGCCACGCACACAGCCTGTCCTCCGCCCGTGCGAGACAGAGCCGTTTTTATTTAGCTCATCTGGGCTTCTTAAGTGCCTGATTAATTGGCAATGAATTCAATTACTCCGAGCGAACAGCATTTGCATGTGAATGTGCCAGTGTGGCGGCAGGCCGCAGGAAGCAGAGGAAGCGCGTTCCCCCACCCACCACCACCACCCCCAGCCCAGAGCTGGCACAGGGGGCGCTTCTTCACCGTTATCTCAATCCAAACACAAGCCTAGTACTGGAGAGAGTCTAGACACTGCCTTAGCGCTGTGGCTGAAGCCTATATGATTAGCTTGTCTCTTCATTGCTGCTATGCTTCAGCACCATCCTCATGTGAGCAGCCTGAATGCAAACCAGGCCGGCGCCTGCAGCCATGTTTTCAATTTCAGCTGAATGCTGTCATTAAATCTTTAGGCAATGACAGCTTCAAACAGAAGATTGGGCAAAAAAATCAGCAAGAAAAAAATGCCTTTGAAATTTGACATTTCATAGAAAGACTGGATCAGCTGTGTATATTAAATGGTATATACTGCCCTTTTACAATTTTAAAATATCAATTTCTGGCTCTCTAGTATGTCCCTACTTTCTCCAGCAAGCTGCCGGCAAACCTAATTACCAGGTGTTGTTATGATAAGGGGGATTTAGCCCATTTCTCCAACGTTCAGTACTGCTGAACCCCTGCCGCCTCTGTTTTTCACTGCTCTGAGTCTCCACCAGGTCTTTCATTCTCGGTGTATTTTATAGCAGCCTCTCTCTCTCTCTCTCTCTCTCTCTTCAGCTGTCCTCCATTCAGACCTCAGCCCAGCTTCACTCCGTACTGCATCTGGCAGCGAGATATGAGAGCCTGAATGAGTGAATTATGAGACGTAGTAACAGCTTTCCCACATCTGCTCTTTTACTGGAGGAGATGTGCGCCGACATGTGTGGAGTGACAGGCCGCTTTATGCAGGCGGCAGCTCGTGTTTCAGTGTGGCCGCTGGCCCAGAGTCAGCGTGAGACTGCTAATCAACATCCTCCAGAACAGAACTGGAAACAGCAGCTGTGCTGAGCCACTCCTGGAGCAGTCAGTCAGTCTTCTCTACTGGAGGCAGACCACAGGCAGGGCGATGTCGCTGATCCCAATGTACAGGCTAACACTGCCATCTACTGGAAAAAGTCATTCACTTACTGGACATCACAAAGGCCTTGTTTAAAATGACAAGTTTGGCTGATAATTATTTTTTACACAGTATCTCTTACCCCTAATAATCAGCCAAGATATGTTTGGAGACTGAAGTTTGCTTCTTTAGCTTTGCAACGGAGCAACGAGGCGAAGTAATAGCCACTATAGGATTATGCAGAATGCCTGAAATTTGCCTCAATCCACATCAAATTGTCAAGTAATCCCAAACAGACTTACTAATGAGGTTTCTGATGCTGTATGACAAACCTTTATGTACAAAAAAAAGACAAAAGTTTACTGCATAGCTAAGAACAGTGGTTGCCAGATTTAGCCATGGCAAAACCAAAATGAAGCATGTATATAGAGAGACTTTTTTATTATGTCAATATGAAGCCCTGTTCTGTCTTTTCTTGCATATTCTTTGTGTATTTTCAAACAGTTTGATAATTTCTTTGGTTTATTTTTTACATTTTTCTCCATATTTTCTATAATGAACATAAGTTAAGCTCTAAGTGATTTACAAGTAAAGTTTCTAGCCTATTAGATATTCTGGCATTGTGTAACAAATAATACCATGAGAAAACAACCTATTTTCATTCACTAATAACAAATGTTACAAAACAGCACAACAGTGTACTGTCAGAAACCACATAGTTCTATTTGAGATTAGTGCCTCGGCGTGGTTCAAAACAAGTGTGTAGTGATGTATGCATGCAATTAGCATTACACTACATTGGTGGCCATGAGCTACTGTTACTTGTTAGCTATATAGCTACACTGAAGCCTCATGCAAAACCTCAGAAACCAAACAAGTCTTGTCTAATCAACTACATGGAAAATTGCATAAGGTTTTTTTTTTGTTTTTTTTTTCAGCTGAACCACTGCATTAAGACTATGCATAATAGACTTGTATGAATGACATGTAATAATACTCGATATAGAGTCAGAAGCTTATGCCTCCACAGCATTACCACGGCAACATCCTCACGCTCCAGCTGGATGAGACTCCGCTCTTCCACGACCTTGTCATACTTCGTCTGCACAGCCCATAGCTCTTTCTTCAGCTCTTCTGTGTCGCATAAAATCTTCTCCTGATGAAAGTAGATGGAAAAAGAACCCCATATAAGACCCAGCCCAACAACATGGGTTGCCTAAGGGCATTCATTTCCAGACTCTATCACCGGAGACACATAGGCATACCCCATTTGTTTGTCTATGTTTACATGAACTGAAAAAAGCTCATGGGAATGTTAAACTGAATAATTGCACTGCACACTGCCACATAAATAACTGACTCATTTTTTGTTAATAGTATGAAACTATAAAAGTACAAGCCTAAATTGGCCAAATGGGCTGTTCAGTTATTTTGCTTTGTAGCTGTTGACACGTAAGTTACTCGCCTAAGTTACTTTTTTATTTATTTATTTTTTTTAAATCAGCTTTATAATAATGTTCCTTGTATGTTAGCCATGGTCAGCACCAAGCTAGTGGGGTTCGCTCAACACTGTACTCGATTTTGATTATTTTACATACAGATATTTTAAGCTTGCAGTAACATTTTTACTTTGCATGTCTCAGTCTTTTGGAATTGGATCGTTAGCCTGTTAGCCAGTAGGTTTTCTGAACACCTGCTTAGCCTAATCTAGAATATATCCCGTTACAGAGGATGTAATGTGTAAACCTGTTAAAGAGAGTCTGTTAGCAGCAACCAGTGATGCTTAACTGGCACTTCATCCTCTGGCTGCATTTTATGGGCCCAAATTTCATCAATAACAGCCGGGCTTTTTCAAGCAGTGATTAAGAAACAACAGTCATATGTCATTTAAAGCACTATGTTTTCTTTAGAGGTTTATACTCATAACTTTGAGATACAATGAAGGTTGAAAGGAGGAAAAGAAATCAAACAATTAATAAACTCATTAATAAAATAAGAATGAGCTGACATCCAATTTACTTGTTAATAAGTAGTTTATGCAGTTACTATATTCTATTTGTTATTTACAGGTTCTCTATAATTGGGCTAAATCTTTTATGACAGTAGTTTTGATACCTTTGAAATACAGCAGCTCTGTAATTATTGTAGTAAAGTAAAGTAAAGACAGAGACATAAAATGTCTTGTTAATTAGCTCAGAATTATAGTTATAATGAAAATATGATAGAAAAATATGATCTAATTAAAGTAAACAGTATTAGAAATAATAGAATAGTATTAGAAAACAAAAAAAAAAACCCTTATCAATTTAACAACCATTTATTTAATAATTTTGCCACTAAATTTTGCATTTAGGACTTTGTGCAGCCTCCGTTTGCCTACATAACAGCAATGAGTTTTCTGTAATGCTTAATGAGATGAGAACACAGAGCAAGGAACCTGAGACCATGCCTCAATACAGAGTCTTGCCCTAGGGTCCTAGGTCCTCTCTTTTGGACTCTTCTCTTCAGCTCACTCCACAGGTTTTCAGTGAGGTATTTGGAACTGTAATGGTCATGTAAAAAGCTGTGGATTCTGTGGTCACAGAACACTGAATATTTTTTTTGGATCATTGTCCTGCTGGAAGAGCCAACCATGACCAAGTTTTAGCTTTTTTTTGCAGAGGCAGTCAGACTTTCACTTTAATATCTCCTTGTACTTCATGTTGTCCATGATGCCATGTATCCTAGCAAGGTTCCCAGGGCCTTTGGAGGGAAAAACAACCCCAAAATATCACAGATCCACCATCATACTTAACCGTTGGATGAGGTTCTTTTCTATATAACCACCTTCAGTGTTTGTTACCAAAAAGCTCTATTTTTGTTTCATCTTACCACAGAACATGGTTCCAGCCAAAGCTCCAGTGGCGCCTTGTGAAATCCAGGCATGGTTAGATGAAAGAAAACTTGCTTTCGGCATGCCTTTGTTGGCACAGAAGAGCATCTAATTGCTATTTTGTAGACATGGTGGTCCCAAAATGCTACCACCTCTAACTGTCCTCTTCACTGCGCACTAAGGGTAAAACAAACATGCATCCTCTTCCAAACAGGTTCACTATAGCTCCAGTTCTTTTAAACTTCACAATTGTCTGATGGTCAAGTTTTGGTATTTTTTTATTTATTTATTTTTTTATCATAAAATATAAATGGGACCATGCCAATTACTGTTTTAATTACAGTTTACTTGCTGAAGTACTTGCTGAATTTAACATATTGGGGGGAAAAAAAAGAAAACAAAATGTGGCCTGTCCAAAAGTTGTGGCACATTTTATATTGTATTATATTGTTCTATACACCCAATGTTAAAATTACTAAATAAATAGAAATTATGCACTAAAAAAAGGGATGCTAATTTAAAAAAAAAAAAAAAAAAAAAAAAAAAGTTATTTAGATATTTTTCAGTGCAAAGCTACCATGTCCTTTTTTGTCAAAGGTGTCAATAATTATGGAGCTGTCCCAAAAAAGTGTATTATAATGTAAAGACAATATTTATGACGATAACATATTGTCATATTGCCCACCCCTACTGCAATACCTTTTCTCTGCGTAGTCTCTCGATGACAGCCTCCAGGTTGGAGTCCGTGGGGCGGCTGACGCTGAGGGAGGTGGAGGAGCTCGACTTGGCTCCCAGTCTCTTCTCCAGCTCAACGATCTGAGCCTCCAGAGACTCGTTCTCCTCCTCCAGGCAGCGTGCCTCACACACACATAAAACATGCAGCTATATGAGTACTGTGAAAATGAATGACCCTTTGGGAGTCATCGTGCATGAAACTGATTAAAAAGGCACATACAGCAGTGTAAATAGCAATTGCCATAAAGTGTTCCTGGAAAAATGCAGTTTAATTAACCTCTTCTGACCTCTCCTTCTAACGAGTGAACTCAGCAGTCATCATATATGAATAATATGATAATCAGGGCACATAGTCAGAAGCCATTACATTCACAGCTGCTCAATAAGCCCTCCTGACTCTCTTCGCCTGATGGAATGAAGAGCCTTGAGGGTGTGCGACGTGTGAAGCATTTCATATGTGAGCAAACTATTCTACACCCAGACTCAAAAAGCTGCCTCTCCCAGTCTCACCACATCGATAAGGCCGGCCAGCCGATCGTTGAGGGCGGCGATTATGGAGCGTTCTCGGGCGAACTGCACCACACCCTCCCTGTTTAGAGCATGAGCTGCAGCAAAGTCCGGCTCAGGATGCTCCATCACCAACACTCCACCCCTACCAAACACACCGTCATCATTTTAATGTACAATTACTGTTTTAATTACAGCTTACTTGCTGAAGTACTGTTTACTTGTTGAATTTAACATATTGGTTCTTTGTTTTTAAACCACAGGCAAATAAATAACAAGAGCAAGCAAGAAAAGACTTGTAAATTGAAAGAGCTGGACCATTCTAGTAATTCTGTCATCTGACATGGCTGGTCACAAGTACATTTAGTCAATGGAAGTGCAAATAAAAATATATCATACTGAACTCTCTTCCTGTCATTACGTTCAGTTACAGTACTGAAAAGTACAGTGTACTGTTCTTTGCACAGCACAATTCTTGAAATTAGGGGTGGGTAATATGACTAGTTATCAGGATAATTTATCACATTACATGCTTTTCTAAGCATACCTGTGAATATCGTCAGTGCTTAAAGAACAATGACCAACTACATGTTGAATTATAAAGAGAGCATAATTAGCCCTGTTTAATTGGGTCTCATTAAATAAGTCATAGTACTTCTAATTTTTCATAGTATTTTTTTTTTTTTATATATATTTTTTTTTTAAACGTGGCACCACTGGTCCTTTTCCATCTGTTGGCAAACTTCCAAACAACTCAATATTGTAATGCATATTTGCAAAAGCTTTGAAGTGTTGTACATGTTTGTCTCATCACCCACCTCTGCCTCAAATAATAAACAGGGATATTCCTGAAGGAAAGCAAAGGTTTCTACCCTAATCTCTATACACCGCATCTGATTACCATGGACAACAATTTCCCTGCAATTTAGCTCTTTAACAAGTGAGGTTCTGGTCAATGGACTTCCTGTTCTTTCAATAAAAACAGGGAAAAGCATAAAAATGATTGTCCAAGTTAATTGACTGTATTCTGCAGATGCAGCAGATAGACATTAGGCTGAGAAACGCTAGAGAACACTGGCAAAAAATTAGATTACCATAGCAACACACTGAAGTCTCTTTCTTTTAATACCAAAATCCAAACACTGCCACAATATGAAATCGATTTCTCTTTGCATAATGTCCATAGCTGTGAAAAGTAAGAGTGGATGTGCTGTTCCACAGGTACTGACCTGCCAGAAGAGCGCAGGAGCTGAGCTCCACAGCGCTGACTGACCACTGCAGTCTGGCTCCACTGCTCCTCTTCAAACAGCTTGCGGTACGACGACACTCTCAGCATAGCCATGGCTGCTCCAGAGCTGTCCGATAACGGGGAAAAGGGTGCCTGCGGCTTCAGCCTGGAGACTTTATACACTGCAGGGCTGAGAATGTCACACACACATGAAGGTTCTCTCGCTGAGGACTGGACAGACTAACTATAGGAGCGATGTCAGCAGTAAAACGTTTCACATACAGCAGAAAGAACTTGACCATGGGATCAGTATTCAAGTACATTGCTTAAGGTACTTTCACACCTTTGAAGGAGCCTAGGACTGAGACAGAGCGAGTACTCCTAATGTAATAGTAGCAAAAGCATTTAGACTGGTATGGTGACCTGTAGGAGACTCTACCACAGTTGAAGCAACAAATGCCTAGTAACTTAAATGAGCATGCCACAGATTTTTCAAGATTTTCATTTCCATAATTCAATTTTGGTGATGTAAACATGAATTCAGAGTGGCTTCATGTGAAATTGTGCATTGTAGAGAAATAACAGAAAAAAAAGCTCCGATTTCTTTATATTCGTGGAGATAGAAACCGGGGGTCAGGATGTGTACAACGTAAATATAGCCCTAACCATTTTATGCAACAGCTTTTTGTGAGAGCTTTCAGAGACTTTAAAAAGCTTCAGATGTCTAGCTCCTATTGTAGTTTCATTTTGATTTTTAATCGTAATTAACCTTCTCTTTTAAAATCTTTTTTTTTTTCATTTCTACTCCTTTTCACTTTTTTTTTTTAAATTATAATTTTAAATTATCTTTGCATTTCATCATTTGTAAAGCACTTTGAAAGGCCACAGTGTATAAAAGGTGTCTTATAAATAAACTTTCTTGCCTATCACCACCACAGTGAACAAGTTTGTCTCTAATTTCTCTAAAATGAAGCACCTCACATCAAACAACTCTGAATAACCACTGAATTCCCCTTTATAAATGATTACTGCAATCCCTCTTCCTCAGCAACAAACGAGAACTTGCACAATGTTTCGTAGAAAGCGTCAGTGTGGTCCAGCGCACTTATTCAGAGAACTCATGCAAATGAATTCAACCGGCCCAGTTAAGATTTTATAGTTTTATTTCCATTAAATAAGTTAAAAGTACCAAAAAAGGAGAAAAATGACAGATGTGCAAGTATTCAGTTGCAGATGTACCATGTAAGACAGACTTTTGTAGAACCAAACATAAAAACACAAAAACAGAAAAGAAGGTACAAGACAACACAAGTGAGTCATCCTCCAATTAAAATCTCCCAGAGAGCGTGTGGAGTGGGAATGGTGCCCACACAGACCCAAAAAGCCTTGCGAATGAGAAGTCCGTTTGGAACCCCAGTTCCACTGACTCGAGAACAATGGAGCTCATTCCTTCCAGACACGTCACACACCCGCAATGCTGAGCAAGTGCTTTAAGCTTCGAGTAAAGCGGCAGTCTACCGCCAGGCCCTTTTCAGGAATCTACTTATGGCCTCTGCCTTAGAGGAAGTTACAAAACAAGCAGGCTGGCTCAGCAGGTGACTAAACCTAGCGACAGACACAGGCTTGTAAGAACAGCAGACGTGGTTAAGAGGTCAGGCACAGCAGAGATCGGCAGGGCTGAGCCCGAGGCAGGTATAAAGTGGGCGAGTAGGAAAGCAGTAGCGTCCAGTGGCAGTAGGCTATGGTCATTTTCGAGGTTGACAACAGGTTGTCATGCTAAGAGCTTTCAAAGAGAAAACAATGCATACTGAACTTGAAGTGAGGATGTGCTGAGGATCTTTTTCTCATCTTTTTCCATGCTATTTTCAGCACATCTCTGCCAAAACAAACATTTGTTTTAAGACTTCGAGGGAGTTTTCCACTAACCAGTGGAAAGACCTGACGTGATTTTACATCACACCGGCCTGACAAGGAAAGTCTTCAGTATTTGTCTTGATAATATCAGTAAAACTTTTCCAGTAACCATTAGAACATTGACTCAGTTTCCTGTGCAAATACTTCTGATACACCATGAATGGGATACACTTATACTTGATTTTTTCAAAATATCTGCACAATTCGGTCACTGAGATGTGAACAAATCCATATAGAGTGATTTATTGTGAAATAGCAGAGAAACTTACCAATTTACATATCTCTTAGTGGTAGTGATAAAAACTAGAGTTCACAATGTTTACAATGCAAATAGCAGTTTTATTTACTATCCAAACCCACCACTGAACCTACATGCCTCTGTGTTATATATAATTTGAATAACTGTGAAGTACTGGAAACTTAAAAAAATAAGCCTTACGCTGCTTTGCATGTACCTTATAACCTTATGACAAAACTACTGTTAATCAATATCTCAGGCATCTGGCAGTGTATTCATAACAATTTCATGTGACCTGTGAGGCTGAATTCAGAGGTTTTAAACTCTTTAGACTTCTGGTTCTTATCACTACCACTGTGAACAATACTGACTTGGTAAGTTTTTCTAGAATGGAGCAACTCAATTTACATCTAAACAATTAAATTATGGAGACTTTTTAAAATAAAATCTGAGGGAATTCACTTTTAAAGTTAATCTTCTGGCAGAAGATTATTTAACCTATTTCTTAACAATGTTTTACTTGTTTATACTTGTTTTTATTTCACTGGCAGATAATTGCACTATTTTATAGAATATTATTTCTTTAAATAAGCAAAGTTATCTGCCAATAGAACAAAACACTTTCACTAGATTAAAACAGGTTAAATAATCTTATTCCTACAACAATTTCAAAATATAAAAAATACTACATATATTGGCTTGATTGAAGATGGTTTCACTTGCTTACACAACTACATACTGCAATCTTGCCACCCAAAAACAAAAAGACATACAAGCAGCAACACAAACTCCCAACAGAACCAATGACACAAAGACTGTAAAGAAAGTCAAGTAAAAACGGGAATTTCAACTTCTCACCTTCACAACATACCTGGGCTTTGGTCAGTAAAACACTGACGTGTTTTAGGTCAGTGACATCATGGAACATTTGCAATTCTTTCGGCAACTTATGTAAGTGACACACTATACTGCACTTCATGGTAAGTCTAAAAATGACTATTACAGACTGGACTACAGAAACAGAGCTTTTTGAAGGGGTAGCTTATGATGATTAGTGTACTATAGTTCTAAATGTTCAGGCAGTGCACCTAGAAACCACCTGTTAGCACCATCCTGGGTAATTAAAAGCAGTAATAAGGGGGTGGAGGCAAAAAAAAAAAAAAGGATCTCTCCTTTAAGGTTCATGTGAGTGGGTGCTGAGTGTACAGCAGCCGTAATATATGTAACTGCACACATAGTAATGCATGGGAGGACACATTTTGCGTGAACATTAACACATAAAACAGTACATTAAAACAGTCAGTAGGTACAGGACAACACATTTACATCAGGTAAGATATCAATGAGGTATGACACTCTGAAAAGCAGAGGACACACCTGGTTACAGAGTAAACCACTGGAAACATGTTGAGCTTAGCAGACTTAAAACGGACAAACCACATAGTTTTCTGGATTGTAATGATTTCTGTTGAAACAGAGGCTCACCGTCACAATGCCTGAAAGAGTCCAGTGTTTTTCAACCTAATCTCTGCCGCAAACGTAGCCTACAGTTGATCATCACGAACAACAATTATGAATACTCCAGTACCTGTGATTCGGGTCAACGTTTTAGAGTTTTTCTCCTATGCATAAAGAAATGCCTTAAAATTACTGCTGCACCGATACAAATACTGTATTGTTATCAGCTCAATACTGACACTTGAATACAGTATCGGTATCAACAATAAAGAAGTACTTGAAGTCAGCAATGTGTCTTTGTGAGATTATTTCATGTTTGAGACAAGCAGTATTGATAAATCACTGCAAGAACTGTAATGCCAGAATGTTGAGGGGAGGCTCAGAAACCATTCAAATGCCAAGTTTTCCAACTAGTAAATGCCATTCATTCAAGCCTAGCATGTTTTATTCAATGCTTTGGTCAAAATAAACTATTATTTCATTAAAACATAGAAATTTCAGCATTGATACGTATGTATCGATGGAGGCTGAAATGTTTTTATATCAAATATGCAATTTGAAAGAAGGCAATTCTAAAATCTGCAATTCCAAGATCTGCAATTTTGTTATAGCCTACATTTATCAAGAATATTGTTTTAACAAACTAAGTGGGGAATTGTAAACAAATAACTCAGAGCTTGTGCACCATCTCTAGATGTGTTAGAGCAACCGTACCCAACCACAACACCCACGTGCTGTGCACAACACAACCACAAATCAACTGCCACTCTGTCACACTATATTCAGCGTTCAAGCTGAAGCCGGAAAAAAAAAAATGGTATACTGGTCGCCTTTGCCAAAAACAATGCCTGGAAATAATCGCAATTCAAATTGCAATCACAATACTGGTCAGAAAAAAAAAA
>JAILXH010219777.1:3299-20670 GCA_023558415.1 Piaractus mesopotamicus
GCTCAGATTTGTGGAAAAATGGGTCAACTTTCAAGAGCAAAATAAAATTGTGAGTTCAGCTTCTTTTATTATAAAGTTTTAAAAGTACATTACCCATCTATTTCACTGGAAAGAAGACAGTTACAGCTCTCATATGACACCCACCTTTTGAATGGAGCTTTTGAAATATGAAAGTTATGAAGTAAAGAATATGACGAAGTACCGTTTTGAGTTAAAAAGGTTCCCACCACAAATATTTGTAGGTAGTGAATATAGAAATCAAAATGATGAAGAATGTTGCCTCCCTTTAGAATAAGATCAAATACATTTACTTTCACAAAACACTAGAGGGCAGAGCTATTCTACTGGCCTATTTGAGTGTCAAACAGTGTCTCCCAGCTCCAGTCCAGTAGGCCACTCACACTGCTTATTTTCCCTGCAAGTGGACTAGAGTGGAGAGCAGTTACGAAATACTAATATAAAGCACTACTGCATGTCTTGCCCTGCAGTTCTGTCTTGAATGCATTGACAAGGTCATGTCCAAGGTAAGTGCAACACGAAGGTGACCTAGCGACCTTGCCCAATCAGAAGTCCTGAATGAACCACAAGTATTAAACCTAACCTTCCCGTGAGTGTCTCACGGTGACTTATCTTCGAAAACTTGTAGAGCTCGCAATTCATTTTCAAAATAAAATAGCCTTGATACGCAAAGCTCAGCCAGCTGAAACAAGCTCCTATATTCTCCCTGATCAGCCACCTACATCAGTAATGACATCTTTCTCAGTTATCAATTAACAGCAGCTTACAGCCGTTATAAACCAATTAAGTTCATCCACGTGTGATCTTAACCCTGTTCCTACTTCTGTCCTTAAGATGTTTTTTGATTGTGTTCAAAATGATGTTTTAACTATTGTAAACTGTTGTCGACAGATGCTTTTCCAGATGCTTTTAAAACTGGCCTCTACTAAAAAAAGAGTAGCATGGATTCTTCCGTACTAAATCATTTTAGACCAATCTCAAACCTACCTTTTCACGTCATAGAAAAAGTTGTTTTTAAGCAGTTAAACGCATGTCTAATATAAAACAAGTTATATGAGAATTTTCAGTCAGGTTTTTGTTCTAACCATAGTACTGAGACAGCACTGGTTCGTGTTGTCAGTGACCTCAGGCTCAGCGCTGATGCACAAAATCCTTCTGTTCTGGTCTTAATGGATCTTAGTGCAGCTTTTGATACTCCTGAACACAAATCCACCATCTTGAATACTGGGTAGGCCTGTCAGGTACAGTTTTAGAATGGTTTGAATATTTAGTTATTAGACAGTTCCTGGTTTTACTGGGAAATCATTCATCAAAAAGTGTAACAATGTCTTGAAAAGTGTTCTTGTGGAGTCCCACAAGGTTCAGTTTTAGGGCCTTTGCTTTTCTCTTTGTACGTTACCTCTAGAAGATGGTAGGAAACATATTAGTGATTAGATGATTAGGAAACATAATATAAATTTTCATAGCTGTGCTGATGAGACCCAGTTATACATTTCCAAGATTCTTCAGACAGGCTTACCAGCCGTGTGTCAGATTTCTTAGCGGACGTCACAAACCTTTCTACAATTAAATCACAAAAAAACTGCAATACTGATACTTGGCACTAAAATTTGGAGAAAAAATGCTTTATGAGAAACTTAGTTCTTAGGCTTCTTATACCAAACTTGAACTTTCTTTGATTTGATCTGTGTCTTTGTCTTATATCATTTTAAATTAACACTCATAATTTCTTCTATTACTTTCCAACATTACCACCTGTTTGTAAAGCACTTTGAGCCGCCACTGGTATGAAAAGTGCTCTATAAATAAAGATTATTATATTATTAATGTTGTATCATTAAAATGACGCAAAAAGTGATGCACTGTTTTTTTTTTCTCTGAACTCAATCTGTCCATCATTTTTACTTGAATAAAATATTGCATCAGTGCAACTCCTGACAAAAGAAAGACAGAACTGTGTTGATGTAACATATTTTAGTCATTCGTCAGAAGACAATGTCTTTAGACCGAGTAAATTAAATGCATCACTTTTTTTCAGTGCACACTGTAAATTTTCAGAAAAAGCATTTCATATAGAGAAGTCATAGTTATTAATTTAGGTTGCTTCACTACAGGTTATACATAGAGTCTAATGATTAGACAGCTAGCCAGACAGCACTGTATAAGGTAACCTACAACACAAGTATGTTTTCAACTGTAAAAGGAAATTAGTTAGCATGACAAACGATTATAGCTGACTAGTTTTTGATCGTTAACTCATCTTACCATCTCACAGCCTTCACAATGTAGCTCAGAGCAGCCCTGCTGAAGGGACACAGTGTACATTTGCTCACCTGTTTGGTGATCAAGATAGTCTGTTACAGCTACCCTGGATATTCCTGGGTTCGAATCCCAGGACTGTTTGGATACTCCTGGTTGTGCCCTTGGGAAAGACACTTAACCCCCACTGCCCCAGGTGGTGGCACTCAGCTGGTGGCTCTGTGGTGGGCATAGTTAGGCAGGAAAATTTTTTTTCTTTGCGAAATAATTTCTTTGCAAAGTGGTTGAATGAAGAATAGGCCGATATGAAAATTTTGTGGCTGATACAGACTTTAAAAAATTCTGATATTCTCCAATAGTTTTAGTAAAACGTGGTTGCTAGAATTGTCAGTTGTTATGACTGTCCATTCTCAATTGTCACATTTCTTAAACTCAGCAGAGGGTACGCCCCTCAAAACTGCAACATGGCAGTGGAAAAAGTGAGCAGCTTCAAATGGTTAGTACTAGACACATAGACAGTAACACCTTCACCATGTCAAAAAGGCCCAAGACCACATAAATCTTCCAGAGAAGATTGAAGAAAGTTAAGCTGTTCTTTTAGATTTTAATTAGCATGATGGAAAACATATTGATCAGCTGCATCATGGCTAATACAGACTGAGTATGAGGCACTATAAGAGTGATAAGTCACTCTTACACATCACAGACATTTACAATTAGTCTGAGAAAAGCCCACAGCATCTCAGACCCTTCATCTCACCCACAGAGTTTTCATCCTCCTGCCTTCTGCTGAGCTGTACCAGAGCATGCTGTTAGACCACCAGATTTGACTCAGGCCCAGCAAACTACAGTCTCCCACACACTAACTCTCTATGCTTCTGCAGTTGTACTCTGAACACTAGGCTGACTCACGTTATACTGTAAACTCTACTTAATGATAGGGTTGTACAGACAGAACATCAACAACTAATTACCCACGAAAGATTATAATGTAGATTTTCAGTCTGGGGTACTGGAAACTTCAGCCCTGATACATGAGATCTACTCTCTAGTAGAGAGTAAAAAGACAAGCTTGTCCAGGAGGGGTGCCGTTTTGTTTATTTTGCCAGTCGGTTGATTGGCCCGACCCAGTTAAGCATACTTAGCTGGATGATGCCGCCAGAGATGTGCTGGCAAATTGGTAGGAGTATCCAGGGGTTTGTTTGGTTGGAAACCAAAATGTTGCCAAACTGACACGTTATAAATGATTAGATGGTAATTATATGGTAATTATATTGGCATCAAGGAAAAAGCTAGCTATGCAGTAAGACTCTGTATTGCTGACTACTTCGCAACCGAATATGGACAATGCTGCAGACGATAATTATTATCAAAAAATGATCAAGAGAGGTTGTTCTTTTTGAGACACTTAAAATAACACAAAGTAAGAAGGATCTACTGGTTAAATTTTATTTGCCCATTATTGAGAGTGTTCTCTCGTCATCTATTACAGTTTGGTATGGAAATACAGACATCCAGACTTGTAATAAATTGCAAGGTATTGTCAGTAAAGCTTCAAAGATAATTGGAAAATCTCTTCCTTCAGTTGATTTTGTTTACATTCAGCGCACCCTTACGCGAGCAGAGAGAATAATCACAGATTCCTCATCCGGCATTCCATCTTTTACAACCACTTTCTTCAGGGAGGCGCTACAGATCCATAAACACTAAGACAACCTCCTTCAAGAACAGCTTTTTTTTTCAGGTTACTAAACTCTGAATAGTGTATATCATTACAGTCAGTTCTCCTGTACCAAATGTTGAATATTGTGTATTGTATTGGATATTGTTTATTGTATATGTACTATATTGAATGGTTGTGTACTGTGCTACAACAGAGTTGAATTACATCTTGTTATACCGCATAGTTACCACCGGCATCAAAAAATAGTCTGTTAAAAGTTAAATTATCATGTAAGCTTAGTATCCACACTTTCACTTACGGTCAGGTCCATACATATTTTGATGTTGACAAAGTTATTGTTAGCTGTCTACCATAGCAGATTGGAGTTGCATTTAAATAATAATTATGAACTCAATAACCCAATAACCCCTTGCCAAAGTCAACAATCGAAAGAAGAGTTCACCAGTAAATACAGAGGATTCACTACAAGCTATAAACCGCAGGCCTCAAAAACAAGAACATCAGATTAGATCACATGTGAAAAACAAGCCTGTACAGTTCTGGAATAGTATCTTATGAGACAAATGAAACAGAGATCAACTTGTACCAGAATGTTGGGAAGAATATAGAGATAATATAATCCAGTGCATACCACCTCATCTGTCAAGCATGGTGGAGGCAGTGTTATGGCGTGGGCGTGTATGGCTGCCACAGAAACTGGTTCCCTTGTATTTATTGATGTGACTGTTGACAAAAACAGCAGGATGAATTCTGAAGTGTATAGGGCGATATTATCTGCTCAGATTCAGCCATATACTTTAAAACCCAGCAGACGGCACTTCACCATGCAGATGGACGATGACCCAAACATACTGAGAAAGCAACGCGAGACCCTATCAAGGCAAAAAAAATGTAATGTTCTGCAATGGCCAAGCTGATCACCTGACCTACAACCAATCAAGCATGCATTTCACTTACTGAAAATGCCCCAAGAACTGAAGCAGGAACTGAAGACGGCTGTAGTAAAGGCCTGGCAGAGCATCACCAGCATCTGGTGATGTTTATGGGTACCAAGTATTAAACACGACAATTTATGGTCATTAGTTTGTGCAATTTGAGCCCTTAAAAATTCAGGGCTATGCATGAAAATGGTTGTGATTCCTACACTGTTCATCCCATCTGGATGTATGTCCCCCTTTTTCTGCTGCTGTCAGCCCAATACTGATACCTGGTGTTGGACCGGTGGCATCTCTAGTCCAGTCTGCTTTAACGTATACCACTGCTGTGCCTATTCCTACCATTTATTGTTGTACATTGTTGCCCCTTTTCTTGCATGGAGCCAAGACTTAACATAGGTGCTATCTGTAATCCCTGTTACAACACATCAGCTTCTCAAAAGAAAAAGTCCTGTTGTGTCAGAGGAGAGAAATCACTAAGATATGCTTACTTACTGCTAGCAAATCAAGACTACTGAAGCCTCCCTGTTACACAATCAAACTCATGATAGTGTCAGTGTTCCTCTTTTGGGACAACAAAAGTTAAAAACATGAAAAAAAGTCAAAGAACTTATTAAAGCAAGATTTTTATTTTATTTTTACAACCAATATCAAAGGATACAACACTGATTATAAAGTCAGCATCTCATCCTTTGGGTTGCCCACCTCTCAACACACACATACACACGCAGAAGGAAATAATCACATTACAATACTGAGGAAAAAGCAGGAGGAAGTGGACAGTGATGCTCATCATGTGAAACCAAATCAAAATGAAATGACTATTGTAAAATAATTGGCACAAATCAATACTTATTTTTGTCTTGCAACCGTTCCAAGTTTGAGAGAGAGGAAAAAAAAAAAAACCCTAAAAAATTGAGTTGTTGACTATGATTTTACAATGATGCTTCCTCGTCTCATAATTGACATGGTGATATAAAGCCAGCACGGGTAGGGAAACAAGTGCATGTGTGTGTTGTCATTGCATTACTCTTCATATAGCAGATGCAAGTATTCCATTTATTTATCACAACAGACTGTTCTTTGAGAACATTAGTGACTGCATAACTGTATCCCGGAGAGAGAGCTGATCGGGCAGATCACGTGAGGATGGTGTCGTCTATTTCTTCATTGGAGTCAGGCAGGCCTGAGATTTTCTTCAGCGACCGACGGAAACATTCAGATAGCAGCTCATTACTGGCTGAGTCTAGAATGGCACTGACACTCTGCAATGTATTAAAAACACAGTAAAAAAAAAAAAAAGTTAGTTAAATAAATTTAGTTATAACAATTATGACTACATACTTCTGTAAAATAGCTAATAATCCTCTGAAAGTGTAAACAAGTTCCAGTGATCAGCATGATGCATCTATCTTGTCTCAAGAAAGTACACATCAATTTTTTAAAACTGAAAAATACGAAAAATGTAGCTGAGTAAATGTAACGTCTCTATTTATACATCTGAATAATTCATGTGACTTTTATTAACTTTTATAAATACTTTAGGTCATCAGAAGACCACAGCAATGGTGGGATGCTGTCATTTCCAATCAAAACAACTATAAAAGTAAATAGTATATGTTCTCTATACAGTAAAAGTATATAAAGATAAAAAAAGCAAAAAAGGTCCTCACACTGCTGCTACCTTTGCTCTCCTGTGTTAATCATGTAACCTTTTATACTTTAAAGCTTCGTCGCCATATTGCAGGGGGAAGCACCCAGTGTTGAAAATGTGGCACTGCAACAGCCCTACTGTAAATTCAACAGCTTTCTAAAGCGATTTCAATCATACAATGATAAGGCAAAACATGACGACCACATTGATTATCTCGTAGCAATGGTGCATGTCATCCCAGGTCTGGGATACACTGGACGGTAAGAAAACAGTCTGTTCTCACAGTAAACATGTTGGATGTGGGAAAAATGAGCAGGCGTGAAGACCTGAGCGACAAGGGCAAATTGTTACAGCCAGATGACTCAGTCCGAACCATCTCCAAAATGGCAAGGCTTGTGGGGTACTCTCGGTCAGCAGTGCTGAATACCTACCACCAGTGGTCTGAGGAGGGAAATAACAACAAGGCGACGAGATGTCGGGCGTCCTAGGCTCATTGATGAGCAAAGGCAAGGAAGACTATCCTGTCAGGTCTGAACTGACAGGCACAAGTCAGAAATTTTTAATTACGGGAGGAATGTGTCACAATACACAAAGCATTGCATGGTGCTGCGCAAGGGGCTGGGTAGCCGCAGACCAGTCAGATTGGCCATGCTAACCCCTGCCTACCGTTGAAAGATCCTTCATCAGACAGGCAAGCATAGGACCAGGACCTTGGAGCAATACAAGAAAGTCGCCTGGTCTGACGAGTCCTGTTTTCCTTTTACATCACATGCACAGCCAGGTTTGCATGTGCTGTTTATCTGGGGAAGTGATGGCACCAGGATGCTCTGCAGGAATAAGACAATCCGGTGGAGGGAATGTGATGCTCTGGGCAATATTCTGCTGGGTCCCTGGGTCCAGGGATTCATGTAGACGTCAATTTGACGCTTTCAGCAGAATAATGCGCTGCACACGTTGCCCTGGCCTCCAAATTCCCCAGATCTCCACCTTGCAACTTAAAGGACTTGAAGGATCCTGTCACGTCTAGGTGTCAGATACTAAAGGGAACCTTCAGCGATCTTGTGGAGTTTTGTAGCGTTTTGGTGGCACGCGGACAACCAATATCATGCTAGGCAGGAGGCCATAATGTTTCAGCTTATCAGTGTATGTTTCAGTTGTTTTGCTGCACTGTTCTTTTATTGTTCATGTTCCAATACTGTGTAAGCAGCTCCTCCAGCTGCCTGTGTGCGTTCAAGGTAATTTTATGATCCTGAATCAGATCAAAATAACGGAATCAAATCATGATAAAACTCATAACTTGAGAGTTCATGATGCACTCAATAATTTAATAAAGACCTATAATGGAATTGCATTGTTGTGAGGAGACTTAAACCCTTAAAAGCTTCAATTTAAGCAAATCCTACCATTAGCAAATTTTAGTCCAGCGAGTCTGATGTCAGAGTGTAAAGCAGGTGAATGTGTGTGTGGAACCCACCTGCATGCCCTCCTCTCCCTGGCGGAGCCGGAGCAGACTGACGATGGTGTGTTCGCTCTGGGAGCGGACGCTGGTGTTCTTGTCTTTGGTGTTGTCCAGGAGGGCTTTGATGAGAGGCTTCACCAGACTGGGCTCCATGGCTGGAGTATCCGCCTCCTTCCATACCCACCACAGCACTCGCTCCGTCACCAGGCGGATATCACTCGACTGGTTCTGCAGACACTGGAGAACGAGGCAGAGCAGAAAGCCTTGTTTACTGACGGCATACAATCATAATCGCTCCATAAAAACCTGTAATTTACAGCAGTTGTACGCTTTAGATTAGATTAACAATTTATTTTAGTTGAACATTTTTCTAAAAAAGCCCCTTTTACAATACCTTTTTACAAGGGAATTTAACAGGCCAAGGATTTATCGGGAGTTAATCTGGACGAGGTTAAGCGTAAGCAGAGTGTGGAGTCAAAATCCCAGTAAGACTGCTGCAGCAATCTGCGTGTGTGAGATCTAGTATCATTCCCATAAAACTACCGGGTGTGAACAGAAGTAAACACAGTGACAAAAAAGTATGGGAATCTTCTGGAATTATCTAGTGTTCTGCATTAACTGTTTTTAAGTGGGATGTTCTTCATCTAAGTCGCAAGTACAGACCAACAATCAGCTAAAGCTAATAACACACAAACCTTTTTTTATGTCTTTATTGTGCGCACCATTTAAATATTCTCTAAGCTGGTGGAAAAAGTGAACCTTTTGATTTGATAACTGATGGAACCTCCTCTGGCAGCAATAATGTCAGATGCTTCTGGCGTACTTGCGCATTCAAGAGGAATAAGGGACCATTCTTTCTTACAGGGCTGCTTCAGCTCAGCCTTATTCTTCAGATGGCCTTTCTTGAGCAAACTGAAAATGTCTGAGTGGTTTTAAAAGTCAAAGTAGCTCTAACTCACCTTCAATTCCATTTCATTGATTATACTGGGTTTCCTAACTCTTGACTCTAATTAGCTTTCGTTGAAGTCATTAGCTTATGGGTACTTACACCATTCCTAACCTGTACTAAGAATATTTGAAGGATGTGTTAAATATGAACAAGAACAATACATTACTTTTGTGTGTTACCAGTTCACACAGATTGTGTTTATTATAACCTACACGAAGATCAGAGCATTTCTGAAGATGTCTTTATGCATAAATGCAGACAATTCCAAAGGAGTCGCATCCTTTCTCCCAGTTAAATTAGATATTTATCGGCTTCCTTAGTTTTCCAGTTGTTTTTTTCAGTTTTTACAAAGTGGAAAAAAACTTTGTCTGTGCGTGTACTACTGCACAAAAATGTTGCAGAATTACTGGCACAGCAGAACATTATTGTGGCATTTTGGGTTTTACAGGCGAGTTTCACTTTCGTGTTGCGAGAGCGTCCTAACAAACCTTAGTTCCTATGAAGATGTCAGAAAAGAAGGCTTTTTGACCCCCTAATTTACTCCTACTCTGTTACTGGAACACCACCACATTACCCTGAATGTGGCTTTGTGCCACTCTATTCACCTCTGAATGTCCTGTGAACCTTTATTTTTGAACATGTGTTGGTTTCTGGCAGACATCACAGGTGTTTTGTTCTTAATGCAGGCGATTTGATTTGAAAGCTAACCTTGACGAACTGAGTGATGATGCGAGGTGAAACAGCTTCTGCTCCGGCTGATCTGATCTGGTGTCTCATGAGGTAACCCATCGCCCTGATCCCACTGCAAGCTATGGGAATCTACAGTACACAAAGAGAGGAAAAAGAGTAAGAGCAGAAATTATGGGAAGAAAGATGGCAAAAAAGAGAAGCGGCATGCATGCAATGGCATGAAGCCCTCTACTGATGTTACATGCGTGAACAAATGGAGATGTACTTTTGACTATCATAAAACGTTGCCACATCTTCAAAAAGTACACAGGTCAGAAGACAAAGAATAAGTAGCAGTAGATTACTCTGTCTGCAGTGGCGCTGGATAAGACGGCCTCCAGCACGGCTGAGCTGTACTCTGGGGCACACAGTTTTTCAGGAGCAGACTTCACCGCTATAGCGAGAGCCAAGCTGCGGCCATGACGCACCATCCAGTCTACTCCCGACACGTCCGCTATGGGGCAAAGTTTAATGTGGGTCAGTACAAATGTCTTACCCATGTATAGCAGGACAGTAAAAGCACTACATATAGTGAAATAAGTAAAAGTGATGTTAGCAAAGGTACCGACTGTTTAATAGAGGTGTTAAAAAGTACATGGCAGCAAAGCCGAAGGTGGTGATTCAACTGCATCAATTTTGAAGTGGTATAATCAATTATAATAACAGTAAAAGCAAAAAGGCTTTATATACTTGTTAATATTTCCAAACAAATAGCTAAATACTTCCTAATATCAAAACAATATTTAAACTGTTTTTAGTCATCTGTCTGACAGATTACACTTCCATTTAGTTAACGTCTTAAAACGTGTGTCCATCAAAGTCCTTTAAACTGCATTTAAAAAATTTTTTCGACTTGTGCACGAGTGAAGCGGAAACTCTACAGAGATCCAGCTAAAATCACATACTCCCACTTTCTATAGTGTTCTGAACTATGTTTAAAATAATAATTTGCTTAAATGTGATGATCTTGTTGGTGTGGTAATTGCAGTGCAGCTCCGGTGCTGTACTCACAAGTGTGCGGAGGAGATGATTCTCTGATTCAGCGATAAAGACTTAAAATTAAAAACAATTTACAAATATCAAAAACTTCATCAAACCTGTGATTTGAGCTGTGAAGTTTCAAACCTGCTGTAAAACTTGTTTAATAAGAAAATAAACTAATTCAGATATATGGCTGAATTCAGATATACGGCTGAATTTCGGTATTCAGATAAGGATCACTACACTTGTATATATGAGATGTTCAACCTTCCTTGGTAAACCAAAGTCTTCCAGCAAATTTGAGCATTTCTCTTATTGTGTGATGATTTAGCGTGCTTGTTATTTTCTATTTTTATTCCATTTTCCTTTAGCTACTCTCATCCTCCAGCAGAGAATGCAGGTACACTGTGCAGTGTGCTTACCAAGAACATGCTGCTGTAACACTGTCTTCAACTCCTCTTCAGACAGGAAGGCACACAGCACACCAACACACCCTGCAGAGGCCATGCGAGTAGCGTCCTACACACGCACGCACGCACGCACACACACACACACACAAAAGCTAAGGTGACACACTTACAACCACATCCTGAGTGGTTATATACCATATCTGAACATAAGAATGCAGTTAACTTTACAAGTATATTTAAAAAAAAAAAAAAAAAAAAAGAGCCCTTAACAGCCCTTTTTCTACATGTTTAAATAAAATCTGTTTGCTGCTAATATATTCTTTCCATGATGGCTTAATTGGGTGTTAACAGTTTGTTGATGTTCATTGGTTCCAGACATCCTCTGAGGGCAGATCAGAATGTTATGATTACTATGTTTTCATTTAATAATAAAAATAGATGGATGCTGTTTGGCTTACATTCAGTTGACTTTAGATGGTGATTGAGTTTTAGATAACTTTTAGAGAAGAAGGAAACAGAGAATACCTTCACCATAATTTGCTTCCAAACGTTACAATGCAGAGTTGGACTAAGAAAATAACATAATAATAATTAATAATTATATTTTCTTCTTTTAAAGATTTTAACCTCGGTCTCGGTCATCGCCACTCCTGATCTCGGTCTTGACTTGAACTTAACTAACACAAAGTCTTGGTCTTGACTCGGAGTTGACGTGTCCAGATCTCAGTCTTGACTCAGACTCATCTCTAGTGGTCTTGACTACAACATTACCATTCATACCAATATCACTCAAAGCACCTGCTGCCTGGATTAAGGCAGCCGAGATAGAGTTGATGATTGAATATACTGACAACAGTGAGGAAGAAAACTGCCGTAAGATGAGTGTTGTTCATGCACACAACCTATTTAACTATTTATAGGCTTTTATTCTGCAGGATATGCAGCATATGCAACCTATGTTACTAGTTATTGTTATTCTGCTTACAGACAATTGGAGGAAGGGCTGAGCCAGACTCTGAAATAAAGTGTTTAAATTAGCATGACTGCAGCTGCAATGTTTGAGTATTCTGTTTATAAATCAGAATGTTCTTATGCATCCGATGCACGTGAACATAGCTGCTCAAGATAGAAAGGGAACGCCTAAATATCACTGCAGTACATTTCACATGATGGATGATTTATGGGTTCGCCTAGTGATATGATTTTTTTTTAAATGAGAAGCGTATAGGAGAATGAGATAATGATATCACCTTGTCTGCAGAAGGGAGGTATTTATACCCACAATATTCGGGGGGCATAACAGTGAAGGGCATGACGTCGTGGCTGTTGCCCACAGGACTGTCAGAGTGGGCGAGGAAAGCAGCTGCTTAAGCATTTCTAGTAGTGTTGTTGGTGTGAATGACGCAGTCAATTTAATATGCTCCTATCAACTGTGTTTAAAATGATGACAAGTGATACGGCGCCTGCGGTGGGCTGTCATACCTCATCATGCCCCAGCATGCCCAGGAGCGTGGTGGTGATGTTCTTCCTGATGGTGGGGTCAACCTTTGCCCCAGCGCCTTGAACGACGAACCTCAGGGCTTGTAGCATCGTCTCCCTACATCACATGGCAGAATGTTACAGGGGAGTTAGATTCTAATGCATGTTCTGCTTTCCCCATAAAGCAGGGGTAAACAACTGGTGCACTGCAGTCCAGATGTGGTTCCAGCGGAGGATTTCAGCAGACCGAGTCAAGTAGCAAAGCCAATTAACTTATAAACATCTATTTAAAAAAACTGTTGTATTTCAGCAACATCCATAAACATGAACCAGCGCGGCTTCTGCAGCAGCCCTGCTTCACATTATCCAGTCACATGTATTTATGTAAATGAAAATGGCGAAAGCAGCGCATCAGAACCAAGACTACAGGGCTAGATATCAGCTCACAAAGCAAATAACTGACGATATTTTCATGCATTTTTTTTTTATTTCATTTGCTATTTTGGAGCTTTAAAAACACAATGAAAACAAGAGTGTTTAAAAATAAATTAACAGAAAACAGTTTTCTTCCTGGTTCAGATGTGTGTCATCTGTTCAGAGTTCATGGCGCTGGTCAAAATTGGAAACGTCGGTGCCTCTGTGATACAAATCACCTTAAATGAACCTTCCTACAAAACCCAGTTCTGAGAACAAATGAAATAAACTTAAATCTCAACATGAAAGAAGAACAGTCTTCAGTATTTTACATTTCAATTCAATTTTATTTTTCATTTATTTATTATTTTAATGAAAGAACAGGATTGTGTGTCCTGCGCACAAAGATTTTCCTTTTTCAAAATATTTTTATATCAGTGATTAAATGTTTACTCAGTAATAGTTAAGCACTTAAAGGTAACTGTTGTTGTCTTTTACTTATGTTAGTTTGTTTTTCCAAAACATTGTTAAGCAAGACATTTGATGTAACTGGACCTCTGCAGGTTTTAGTTGAATATCCCTGTCATTAAGAAGTTGCCTGTCAACATTTTCAAAAGTCTAAATTCCTGCTTCACATACAGTTTCTTTTAAGACTGGAATTTGACTCTACACCGGTGAAACTCCATGGGAAGCACCGTTGTGTTGTGTGTAGCTTGTAGCCCACCTGACGCCTGAGTCCTCTGCATTCCGTATGGCCGAGAGCTGCTCAGTGAAGAGTGGGTCCACTTTAGTGTGAATGGAGACGAGCTGGCCCAGAGCCTCAGCTGCCCTCAGCCTCACCGCCCTGCTCGAGTCCTGCAATGCCTTCAGAAATGTTGTCTGGAGCTGCGGCAGGAAGGGTTTCAGAGCAATGCCCACCTACAGAGGGGAACAAAGGGGAGATATGGTTACACACTAGAGAATGGAAGTGTTTGAACTGCTTTGTATGTGATGCTGAAAAGAGTCTAGAAATGTTAAGATGTGGATTATGAATGAGAAGAAACATTCCAATGCATTGGTTCCCAGTGCCGGTTCTGGAGTTCCCCTGCTCTGCTCATTTTAGTGTTTTAGTGACCTACAGATAAACAAGCAGCAAAATGCGTAAACACAATACTGAGGAGCGCCTGCAAGTGGCAATCAGCGGGGCAGTTCAAGCTAAAACGTCCTTTTGGTGAGTTAATAAGTGTTGAGCTCATGTTTGGTTTGTCTCGGGGTGGCGTTGTTTTTGGGTTCATCATGGTGTCCACGGTATGGCAAAATTCTGTGGCGGTAGACTTGAGCCAAAACGTATTTGTGAACTGTGATTTGAAGACGTATATCAGCTTTGTATGTAAATTAGCGCATGTAAATTTATTTAAATGCAAATATACAGTTACACGAGTAATTCTGGGGTCTTACTGCACTCAGGTCCATTTTCAAAATGTGCGAACTTTCATTTTGCCCACATTTTGTACTTTTCATTCATTCAGCTCGACTTGTGCAAGTTTGTGTTTCAGTTTGCTGCGTGCAAACTTTTGGCAATACTGCTGCACTGCTACCAGAATCACAATCATACAGTGTGCTATGAAAACTGTACCTTACTTGCAAAGTGTGAATTCTAAATGCATTACAGCCTGTAAACATGTAAGTAAAAAGGCAAAGTGAACTTCACCCACAATTGTTGTGATACATTTATCTGGGTTAACTTAAATTCACATCTCATTTCCTCACATGAGAACTTCGGACAGTGTTGTTGACACTCTTAAATCTAACTCCATACAGTTCACACCATGACAGAACCTCTCATTGGTTTTTACTTCTATACCAGTACACCTCCCACCTCTAACAGACAGCTCATTTTTCCGGCAGCATCAGGACCGAACCCAATACAAACTTCAAGGAGCCAAACCTTAGCAAGCAGAAGGGTCAGAGTCTCAAGCAGAGCGGTCTTCACAGTCCAGGCAAAGCGGTCTCCCAGGATACGGATGAGGGGTCCCGTGATGTGGACTACAGAGGGGCGCAGAGCCTCAGCGGAGGTCAGCTTGATGACACCACCTAATGCACGTGCTGCTTCCTCCTTCTGCTCCGGACTGCCTGTTAACACCCCCTCTCTCAGAACGGGCAGAATGCAGGTCACTCCCTGTAAAAAGGAAAAATATGGGAACAGAGGGGAAAAACTGAAAGGTTGCATCAGCAAAAGCATAAACCACTAACAACAAAAACAACACCAAAAATGATTGGAAACTATATCAGTGTGTTTAATAAATGCCCAGTACTTACCTTCTTTGGCAGACAGAAGCCTGGTAGGTGTTCGCCCTTAACCTCAGCCGCAGCTGAGCGGACATCTCTGTGCAAGTCATCTATCAGAGCCAGCTGACTGCCAGCATCCAGTTTCTGCATACAAACAAATTGGGTTCAATCACTCAGTTTCATAGTCAATATTCTACATTTCCTATAAATTTCTAAATATGTCTGATTAAACAGGGAGTTGGGAAACCGCCAGAAATTTCAGTAAAGTGTTTCAGGCTGTTTTCACACCTACTTTGTAGCTGAAGTCTGAGGCAGAGTCTGGGTTTTTGTTTTTGTATTTGGTTTGGCTGCAGCACATGTGCATGTGGGTGTTTGTTTATTGGTCAGAAAGTTTGCAGGGATACAAGTGCTCCGCTATGCTCATATGTGCCACCATTTTAGCCAAAAAAACTCCTACTTTGCATGAAACTTAACATGACACTTAACATCTACGTGAATCACACACAAAGCAATAATACCAAATTTTACGTCTGCGTCTTTATGACTGGTTTGTCAATTTGAATAACAAATCAGGCTGCTGACGCAATACGTTCCGCGATCCATGTGTCAAAATCAAAGACACTGCTTCGCTATTACTTTATTTATTTTACTGTAGGTCAGCAGTTATTAGAAATAGCTTGTGCAGCAAGAACGGTATGAGTGCCTGTCAAGAGTCGAGAGAGATGTTAAAACAGGCACACTGTGTGGACAGCACAATGCTGACACGCTGCTAAGCAACAAATTCTGTGATACGTTTAATACAGAATCACAGAATTTGTTGAAAAACGCATTCTGTGTTAAAAGTAACACAAAATAATTCAAAAAAGAAAACAGTACCACATAAAATGTGTTAAAAGGGTAACAAAGGTAAGGGTGCTGTTACCACTTATTAGGGTGCATTATTAGTTTTCCATGGAGAGGTGGGGTAATGCTTACTGGGTGGGGTAAAGTTTACTGTGTGATGTCAGTGTTTATGACCACTTGATTTATGTGCCGCCTTTTCAGAAACGAGAGCAAAAGAAGTCAAAACATTACATTTAGCTGTTACTTTGTTTACGCCAACCATCTGCCTTCCTGTCTGAAGTCAATCCACTAGCAGTAAGTCACTAGCATTGTCATTAGCCTGGGAATTTACAGTCAACATCTATGCATCAAATCAAACTTTCTTCCAGCAATTTTTACGTTTTAATGTTCTAAGTTGTGCACTTAAGATATGACAGTGCATACTGACTAGATTTTAGACTACAATGCAGATAAAAATGACATGACCGCACCTCCACACGCAAACCTAGTTCTATCCAATTAGTGCTTTAGGTTGAGACTGTTTTGAGAATGTTTTATCGTTCTCCTGTAAGGTTACCATTTCGGAGATATGTGGTTTTGTTCCGACAGGGATAATATGCATGTTAGAGAGCCACTCATTAGTCTACCTTGGTGATGGAGTTGATTGTGTCCCAGCTCTGGTTGAGTACTTCAGGATTTGAGTCGTTGAGCAGACGCATGAGGCCGGAGAGCAGCGTGCGGGTGTGTGCGCTGTAGTCGAGGCGTGTTCGGGAGAAGTAAGCATTCAGGATGGTAACAGAAGCCTCTCTCAGTCCAGCGTCCGGCCCCCGCGTGGCCTCCAGGAGATCCTCTATGATGATTCTCTGACCAACTTCGTCCTCCACGGACAGAATCACAGTCTGACAGCTGCTCAGCTCCTGTACAAGACAGAAAACATCACTTATTCACAAACTATGTATGAGGTATGAACTCCTTTAGACCTTAAAATTGTCCCCTAATTATACTGTATCATTAAGGAGGCTTGGAGCAAACAGAAAAATTTTGAACGATGAGTAACAACTGCTGTACAGCTAAATTTACCTGAGGCCCTTCATCAGTACCCAGCTTGTCTTTGAGGGAAGAGAGTAGAGCAGGGAGAATCACACCCAGGTGACGTGTCAGGGCATCACCGGTCACAGAAGACAGGAAGGCCAAGACTCTCGTATTCACCGGTGGAGCGGTCAACTAAAAAAAAACAAAACAAAACCCAACAACAACAAAACAACAACAAAAAAAAAAAAAAAAAAAAAAAAAAAAAAAAAAAAAAAAAA
>JAILXH010219777.1:30442-51936 GCA_023558415.1 Piaractus mesopotamicus
AAAAGCTAAAGCAGACACAGACCTCTCTAACATACTGGTTCCCATCTCCAAAGCAGAGCAGGAGGTGTGGCAGCACATGGACCACATATGGCTCAAACAACTTCCCCAGCATGTTGCACAGCATCTCAAACGCAAACAGGGCACCTGAGACGGAAACAAATTCAAACCCTTAAGCTGCAGCCGTCTGAAGATGAATCTGAGCACATCTGAACCACTCTGAGCTCAAAGCTCATTTCCCAGACGCCCTTACCTTCTCTGCGCCTGGAGTTCTTCTTGTCCTGGATGGCATCGGTGAGTGTGGTCATGATGTCCTGCTGTTTGAGCGAGAGGATACCCAGGCCCTTGACCAGGCCGGCCAGACCGTATGCAGCCCCCTTCCTCTCTGCATACTTGTCGCTCTCCAGCAGCAGCTGTAATAGCTTTCGGACCATGTCCCCCGCATCTTCCTTTATAGCTGGAACCAGAGGAGGCAGGCAGCTGGCTACTGACTCCTGAACCTGAGGGAGAAAGGAGGGAAGTGTTTTACACACACACATACTTACATAAATATATATACACATACACGAACACACACAAACACAGATATATGTCAAAAAGAGAACTACAACTATTAGAGTATAAGTATTAAAAAAAACTATATCGACACACAAAAATCGATATTGATATACAAAAACCTTCATATTGGTCAGGCCCTATTCTCTAGCCCTAGATTATTGTCCCGAGTGTGTTTCAAACTGAAACAGAACAAAAACCAGGGACAGACTGGTGCTCCTGTGAACGGGACTGGAGGCCATAGCCTACCTGCTGTGAGGGCGTGGAGAGAGCCGTGATGAGTTTGGCCACAATGGGCTTCACTTTGGGGTCACTCTTGTCAAGATGTTTGGCCAGCGAACCCATTAGAATGACCACACTCTGCCGCACTGAATCATAGCTGGCGTCCTGAGGAGCGTTCTTCAGGAACTCCTCGAACACCGGCAGTAGAGAGTTCACATTGTCCTGTAGCACAAGGGCCATAGCTAGTTACATATAAGTTTCAAACTACCCTGCAATACAGGCCATAACAGACACTGTGAACAACTATAGAGCAAGAAACACTACTTACCAGCAGAAAATGCATTTAGCCACATTAAAAAAGAGATAACTAATGAGATATTTAGTAGGTGCTGTTGATATGGGCTGATAGTTGGCTGTTATGGTTTTATCTTCATGGCTGCAATTATTATGTTTATAACCCAATAATCAATAAAAGGGAAATTCAAAACATCAAGGTGACTTGACTAATAAATACAACTCAATATAATGCTCTAATGAATCCGTAATAATTAATTGCACGGACAATTTAAACACCGTGGCTTTTGTAACAATAGGCAATATTGGAGAAGGCCCTTGTTCTGCCCGTAAAGTCTTACCTTGCCGTGGGTGTTCAGGACTGCCAATGCTGCGTCCAGCATGCAGCGCCGCACTTCGCTGTGCCTGTCATTCAGTGCGTCCGGCACAAAGAACAGGAAGAGAGGAGTCACCTGACTCTCGTCCAGGCACTGAGAGAGCTTGTTTAAAGCCAGCGCTATTCCACACCTGCAGACGCGCAAGACCAGACACTCAGCGTTAGAAATTTCGATACATGTTACAGGGAGTATTACTTGACAATCCAGAGGTTTACCTGGCTTCCCACTGGTCAGGAGGTGCTTCAGAGATGACTCGTCCCAAAGCGTCCAGGACTGGTGGTGGTCTCTGCAGTTTATAAGGACCAATTATTAATTTAATATGTGTTTTCTTTTCTTTTTAAATCTTTGACCTTAATCTGTATCTGTGGCCTTGCACATTTTCGTGTCTGCCCTGCTCCCAACACACCTGACCCAGCTAATGACCTGCTAATCAACAAGTTCTTACAGAATTGAACTGTGTTTTGGCAGGAAAACACAAAAATGTGCAGGGCTGGTGGTCCTTCAAGAAGAGGGTTGGGAACCACTGATCTATATGACCATCTCTGGAATTCTCTAACTGACAGAGAATCTAACAGCAACTGATAATCTTAGCACTGACCTTAGCATCTAAAATTTAAGTATGAAATACTTCATTTAAACAGAGCAGGTGTCTTCCTACAGATATGCTTTTTATTGGCATGTTTTAGTTTCATTTTCCCCTTTATATTCTTTTTGTTTCAGGTCTTTGTTCTGTTTTAATCTTTGAGCGTTATTTTAACATTAAAAACATAAAATAAATAAATAAATACATTTCTGACCTGGCTGAATACTTACATTTTTAACTGAGTAAGGTTTTGACAAAGTACCAATACTATCACTGACAACCTGACAGTTAACAAGCTGTACCACATGAGAGCCCCCTGATTTAGAGTGAGTGAAAATGATCTACAGTACCATGATAAAGACACATTAGGACACACTCAATAGTGATTTGGTTTGACCTATAAAATCCACTAAAAATGAAAAATGGCAGCAGAAATTAGGAATCATTGTTTGTTTAGGGGTCGTGTCTTTTTTGTAGTGAAATTCAATCATGAGACCACAGAGTAGTAGAATGAAACTAATGTAGTGGAATGAATCTGCAGGCTGGATGATGATCAGAGGGGAGAGAGAGAGGGAGAGGGAGAGAGGGAGAGAGGGAGAGAGAGAGATAGAGACTCACATAAAGTTTCTGCTGGTAGAGCTCTGTGAGCTGGGACAGGACGGCAGCTGATTGGTCCTGGTACTGACCCACAGCGACGGACAGAGCTTCTGCCCCCGCTGCCCGCACAGTCTCTTCATGATGCGTTACGTCTCCGATCAGCAAAGGACACAGCTCAGAAACGAGCTCCAGACACAGAGTCTGCCACAGCCTGAGAGGGAGAGAGACAGACACATGCACACACTGTGAAAAATCTACTGCATTTACTTCTCAATATTACTCCTCACCTGACCCATTCCCGTTTGTGTATAGGAAAGCTAGCGGGGTTGAGGAGGCACTGCTTGTTATGACTTACAACATTTATGAACATCTGGAAACGGCACATAGTCTGGTTAAAGTTGTTGATTGATTGCAGCAGTGCTTCAAACACTATTCAGCCTCACTTTATTGGTTATCAGTAGAGAGACCTTAAATTGTATTCAGTGGAGTACAGATAATTACCTTCCAGTTAATGAAAAGAAAGCAGAGAGAAAACAGAGCATTGATTTTAAGCAAACCAAGACCAGTTACTTTAACTTGACGGTGAATTAGCAGACAGAGTCTCAAAAAACTATATTGGAACGGAGACTGATCAAATTAAACCTACAAAACATGCAGCAACCAAAGCAAAAAAAGTGCAGCAGAGAGTGTTTACGTCAGTTAAACGGCTTTAACCTCAAAGAACACGCATATCCAAGAGCAGAACAAACTTCAGAGATTAACCAAGACAGCAAGTCGGATTATAGGAACTGAGTAGTTGTCACTTATTCAGTTTATACTGACCTTTTTTCCAAATAAGCTTCAGTGTATTATGAAAGATTCTACCCTGTCTTTAATATCAGAAATCAGAGTCAAAAGGGGCAGAAGGTTACAGGGCAGAATTAAAACAACCAGGTTCAAACGGTCATTTGTACATGCTGCTATGAATATATTTAACAGGTAAATGGAACGTGTTTTAGAACTTTAGCTGCTTGGCCACATTTCTGTGGTCAAAGGTGTTTCTTAATTCTTTTGTGGAAGTTGTGTCTTTTTTGTATACTTTGTGTGCAGGCGTTACTCTAGTGGTATTGTTTTTAGTGTTGTTGGGTGGATATGTGTATATATTTTTGCACCACTGACAAACTGTATTTCCAATACAGATAATAAAGTTGATCCACAGTGGCGGTGATGGGAGCCAGACATTTAAAAGGTTTAATGTCCCTACAAGCAGAGAGTTATTACACAAAATGCATTGCAGGATACTTGAAGGTTCTGGCTTAATTATTTTTCAAATACATGCATGGCGGTGTTTTCAGATTTACCACAATCATATCTTAACCAACAAAATTCAGACAGTAAATAAAACGGTTATACTTGTGCTGTGGACCTCTGGTTGCTATCAGCACAACTGTAAATAAATTTTAGTCAAAATGTTTCTCTAGAATGGAGCATTTCAAATGAAACCACGATTGCTGAGATGAAAATGGATTCAACATTTTGAAAAATTCTCCTTTGAAACAAATCTTTACTTATAACCGTTCATTATGTGCAGTGTTGCAGGATATTATGTAAATGGCCGGGTTTCCACTGAAACATTTTGCAAATGATATGCGCATTTACGACAAAAATGCGCATTTCAGCTGGAAAAAAAAAGCAAATTAGGTTGTTTCTCCATTCACTACAGTTATGTGAAGAAACTTTAGATGTAGGTTACCACGATTAGGGGCTGCATCGAAATGAGCAAGATAGAGAGATTTAACTCTGTTTTTGCTTCATATTATTTGCAGCTCAGGATGAGAAAAGGCCCATCTAATGAGGACTGAAATCTGGAGTCTTCCCAATAATACACATTAGTTTGTAATAACATCATATATACATATGCGTCGTTATCTTTGGCGCTACATTTGCACATACATACTATGTAGTAGTGCGAATATGAATCAATGTCTATAAAGAACTACATTAATCTACTCAAAGAACAGATAATGCATCATGTGCCTAATTACTGCAGGAGTGCTTAAAACACATGGAATGAGTGGAACAGTGAGTGCGACTGTAGGCAGCAGCAGCAGCAGCAGCTCAGTTTATGCTAATTACATAACAGATCAGTCGGCAATCAGCAAGATCAAGTCGTCTGATAATGTTTTCTTTTCTTTCGTTTGCCACGTCTGTTATTACTGTTAACAAGAAAGCAATGAAAACATTTCAATGTTGTGAAAAACATATCTGATGTACAATAACACATTTGCCATGTAATGCAAGTCTCAGGCAGTTTGACTCACTTCTCTGCCAGAGCTCTGCCTTCCTCCTCCACATCAAATTTAGCCACCCACAGCCTCCTGAGCACACTGAGCCCACTGGGCTCAGCGCTGTCTGTAGGCAAAGCCAGCTCCAGCTCCAGCAGACCCTGCAGACAGCGAACACATGCATACACACAGGTCATACTGAGTCACAGCACACTGAGCTCTGCTGGAAGCACAGACAAAATAAAATTTCTAACCAAGAGACATTCACATTATTTAGAAAAAAGAAGAAATTGAGTGTGAGAGAGCGCAGGAGATAATAACAGAGGTAGAGAGTTAAGTGCATGGTTGTCATAATCATGAAATTTAGCTGATGATTGTCATATAAATAATTGTGATTAACGATACAATTTTTTTTCTTCATTGTTGGCGTCTGTTAAGTTACGAGTCTAAAGGGGCCAAAACGGCCGATTCGTTTGCTTAGTAGGTAACACTGGTTGTAATTTCCAATCAACAGTGACACACTCACACAACGTCTGCAGTTACAATGAATTATGTTTCAGGTTAAACAAAGCTACATGTTCCTCACAAGAGTGAAAATATATTATCAAAAACACACAGTAAACATGCTAAAATTATACACTAGAATTAACTACAAATCTACCCTCTAAACATGTTTGACAGCACTTTTTTTAGTTTTCATAAGCCCCATCATGTCTCAATGAATGCATTTACTACTTTCTTTTATTCAAGGTTTATGTGCCTCAACCCCACACACCCCAACTCACATTTTGATTGCTGTAGCAGAATATGACAGTGAAAATGACTGCAGTTAATAATTGTGATTAGGCGATTATGTAATAATTGTGACAGGCCTAGTTAGGTAGCTGACTGACCCTGAGGGCAGAATCTCTGACGGCGAAACAGGGAGAGAGCAGAGCATCCAGCAATACATCGATCTCGGCCTGCTCAGCCAGCGCACAGCCCTCCTGCCCACCTGCGCTCGTACACAGAGTGGTCAGACAGCTCGACGCCAACACCTACAACACAAACAGTTCCAAGTCAATGTGACAAATTATTTCAAAATTATTTCAACCACATATTTGCCCAGACTTCATGCTCGACTATCAGTAGGTTTGGAAGCACTACAGCCCCTAAACTCCATGGGCAGTTACACTGTGCAATAATATCAGAATGAATTTAGCACAGGGTATTTTTTATTTATTTATTTTTGCTTGGTTTCCATATATAGAATGCATGAACTGGGATGTAAATGCTACATTTAGAAACTTTAAAAATGTTTACATACTACACCAAACTCTTATTTCAAAAACGTGTTTTCCATGATACAAGCCCTTGTATCCTGTAAGGTTTGTATCACCTGCAGGCGAGGTGTGGAGGTACCGATCACTTTGGTCAGCAGCAGCAGCATGTTCACACGGGGGAGCAGCTCTGGACCGTCCTGACAAACCAGCCAAACAGTCAAAATTAGACAATATTCAGCTTCAACAGACTACAAATATCCCCCCGGCTCTGCTGGCGTGTACCTCATCTATGAATGTGTCATCACTGTCAGTTTGGGAGCGAAGCTGAGCGTGCGTGTGGATGGTCTGCAGGGCTCGGGTCAGCATGAGCTCTGCCTCCTCGGACGTGCCGCTGTTCTGACTAAGGACGGCCTGCAGCAGCGGGAAACAGAAGGAGAACCCCGGCGCAGACAGCGGACGCACATCTGCCAGCAAAACATACAGTAAACAAACACCCAGTAAACAAAACTTGCATTTTGGAGCTTGAGACTGATTTGATTGTTTCATTATTATCACTGAGATTAAACCAGTCCTTACTGCACCACCTACAGCTGCTCACTGGCACCAAGAAAAGAGACAATACAATACCAGCCCTTGCATCATTTCAATGGCTGTGAAGAGGAGGAGGGATGCAGGAGGCAGGGCGAACGATGGCAGCAAGCATTTTTGGTTTTCTAACACCACCACTTTTCAGTGACATCTAATCAGACTTTTTGGTGCTCTTCAGCCTCTTTGTGTGCTGCCGCTCTGCTGGCTGACTTGCTCTCTCTTCAATCTCCACTCCTTTTAAGGTGCCAAAGCCACACCAGCGTCAGCTGGCTCAAGCAAAAGCACCTGAGCCGAAAGCGTTTATTGCTCTACCTCCTGTGACTGCCCCCACTTCGCAGCATGTGGCGCATGTGGCTCATGCAATGTCCTCACACCACCTCTGGTAGGTTCTCACAGCTCAGGCACCGTCCTCACAACAACTTTTGTTGCTTTCATTGGTGCTCACGGCTTGGGCACTATCCTCAAGCCACCTCTTGCGGCTCTTGTTTGTGCTTGGGGCTTGTGTGCCTCGTACAAGTGCTTTCCTTTGCTTTTAAAGCTCTTAATGGATCGGCTTTTTCTTATGTCGTTCATTTGATGGCATCTTCAACTACTCAAAGACCCTTGAGATCTTCTTCAGAATTTGCTGTCCGTCCCAAGAACGTTGTTGAAATGTCACGCAAATTGCACTTGTAGTTTGGGCCCCAAGATTGTTGAACAGTTTACCATCATCTATTAGGCAAGCTTATTCCATCTCTGTTTTCATGATTTTTAAAACTTGCTTTTGAACAGGGTTGAGAGACAAGGCCATCGTCATTATCTTACTGTGTTGTGTTCTTTATGTATTGCTGTCAAGGTTTTAATTTATTTTTCACATTTAATTTTTGTATTTTTCCTCTATGTACAACACAAGATGCTATAAAAGTGCTTTATAAATAAATCTTTCTTACTTCCTTACTTGGCTAAGCAATACTTCAAAATATTAAACCAAGTGGGCTTGTGATGGAATTTAACTTAATCCATGAGATGGCTGGGGGTGTCAAGGAGCAACTGGGACCCAAAGTTTTCTTCATATGTGACAAAACACAATACAATATGTGACAAAACACAGACAAGAATGCTTACTGCCAAGACAAATAGCACAAAATAATGTGTTCAGGTGCCTAACACTTTTGCACGGTACTGTATGTCTGACAGACATAAGAAGCAGCGAGCTGAGTCATCTGGATGCCGAAAGAGCAAAGAAAAGGCTGTAGATGTGTCTCAAAGTGTAGGCTGCAGACAAAGTAGGAGAGTCTGCATAGTTCACAGTGGTGTTGATAGGAACCAGACGTCTAAAAGTGTTTTTAATGCCTTTAAAGTTCCATCACAGAAAGTTATTAAATTAAATGGTTAAAAATATGCTGCCTCATGTCTGAGACATTGTTTTATGACAGTTCTGAGATTATATTTTTGGTCTAAAAACATGTTTTTAGGGATACTTTCAAGGTGGATTTACCATTATTTTACAATTACCAACATCACATATAAAGCTCAGAGGACACCTGTAGGTTATCCGGTCATTTTTCCGTAGTAAATAAGACGGCTGTAAACAAATCTGAGTTGGTACATTTTCCTAGAACGGTGCACTTCATATCAAATCACTTAGAAGGACTTCGTTTACATCTCACCCACAGAGGAATGCAGAGCAAACACGCTGTGTGTGTATATGTGTGAAGACTCACCAGGGTTGCTTTCTTTCTGTGGAACAGTGTACGTGTGCAGCAGGTGGACAGTGCGCTGTGTGGCCGTGTCCAGATCCTCCTGAGCCCACGCTGGGTCCTGATCACACTCCGGCTTCAGGAGACGCAGAGTCACATGACCCACCAACAGAGCTAGAGAGACACAGGTACAGTAAGAGCAACAACTAGGGGTGCACATGATTCACCAATCAACCGTAATATTTAAACAGGGGAGTGTAACCTTCAAGCTGATGAATGTTTTTGAATTATATGCATTAGGATGCAACAATTCTAGAGAAGGATGTGACTGACAGTGGCTGCTTTAGGCAGCTACTGACAAACACTGAGCCCAGGTAGTCATGGCATTTATGTTGATTTTAACTTGGGCTAGTAATGAGTGTTAAATATAACTTTACAGCTTTGGAATATAGAGCTGTCAGCAGCCCATCTTTATATATTCCAGTCATTTCTGCATCTTTCTAGTTTTTCGGTCATATAATTATCACCAGTTACTGAATGAATCTATAGTCAAAAATATCATATGCATGTAATATTAAACTTGTAAAATTATACATTCACTTAATAAGCTGATGCGCTACATGAAACCAAAAAATAACCATTTTAATTGGTAACACAGATTTAAAATGACTATTTATATTCCAGAACAGTTAAAGATGATTACATTTTAGTTTGTGTTTTTGTTCCTAGAGTTTCCAAAAAGTATAAACAGTGATTAAACAGTTTGCTGTAAATATTATTGTTTCTGAACTCAGTCTTCACTCTTGAGGAACCTACACTTTTTTTCAGCTCACAACGCATGTGAACCAAGCAACTAGGGGTAAAAACTACTCTGTCTATGAGGACTGGACTGGGAAAGACAGACACAGACAAAGGCTGTAGATCTAAGACCTTGAAATGCCACAGAAATGTAAACATAGTGTAAGTTTAACCTCTAAAACCGCTAAACTTGTACCACGTGTCCAACTAGAAAGAAGTGCTGAGGAAAAATGTAATGTGAAGTCGTACCCAGGTTGTGCAGCTCTTTGGGCAGGAGGCAGGTGCCGGTGTGTATGAAGGCCTTCTGGACGAGTGGAGCGGCTAGAGGGGAGTGCAGCAGGGGCAGGAGAGCCTGCAGAACTCCAGGCAGCTGCCACGAGATCTGAGGAGGATGACGAGCCATAGTCGCCTCCAACAGGCCCACCGCACACTGCAGCTCCATATCCAACTGAGAGAGGGAGAAGGAGAGAGGGGGGAAGAGTCAGGAACTTGTGTGTGCGTGCATGTGTGTGTGTGTGTGTGAATATAAAGAATTTCAAGTTTGTGTTTTTTTGTGTGTTTAAACTTGAGTTATAAAATTTCCCCATTCAAAAATTGGTCCAGGCTAAAATGCTCTTTATAATATACATTATGAAAGGGCAGTGCTAAACTACTGTACACTGAACAGGTGAATGTATGTAAAAGTGGTGTTTTTTGAGGCATCACAAAAACAACTGATTACAAAAACAGTCTGTTTCTGCAACTTTAATTTCCATATGTGGACTGAATGTACTAGGAACAGCACATTTTGTAACTTGTAACTATTCAATGTTACATACTACATACACCATCACAAATCTGCTCTTTTCATGATATGGAATGTACTGAAATTCAGAGTACTGAGCTGTTTACTATGTTGCAGTACTGAAAAAGTATTTACATGCTCAAGACCAAAATGACACTATGGCAAACATTTCAAAAAACCCTTGGCATTGTCTAAACACCCCATGTATACACCCCATGGAGAGCAACCAAATCTAGTGTCGTTCTTGACTGCACCTGCCATTAAAAGCTAGTGCTGGTCACGCCCATACCTGTCCACATCAAGCGCACATCATACCCGCCATTGTCTCACCTTTGGGCTACGGTCCTTGTCCACACCCGCCCATGTTTAGCCATTGTATTCAACACAATTGGTATTTCGCAACTCTGCGGAACACCTCCACACTTCTAGCCACACAAACGTTTGAACGGAAACGTTGGAAACGTTGAAGGTTGGAAAACACAAGCAAATATTTTGTGTATGCTGAGGCCAAACTGTAAGCTTAGCTTCCTAAATTTTTATATGTATCCACATTATATTTGAACATTACCTACGTTATATTATTAGCTACTTATGCTAAAAAGCATCTACAAGTCAGTTAAAATGAAATTAAAGAGAAAGTAGTTGTTCCAAGTCGCGACATGGGATGACAAGCCAAAAGATTTTCTTGGAAATAATGTGGTTACATTTTCTGTAGAACTTATTTAGCAGGAGTAATATGGACCATTCTAACAAATTACTTCAAACTGCAGACCCACAGTAAAAAAAAATAAAAAATAAAATTAAAAATAAATAAATAAATTGTTTCAGACTTGATTTTGATCACAAATTTATTTATAAACAAAACCTTTTTTTTACTCCACAGGTAGATCCTTATTTTAGCCACACCCTACTATTTTGGGGCAGGAAGTGAGACTAAATCCCTGTCCCTCATGTGTCCCAAAGTCTGAAAATCAGCCATACAGCAGATCATAAGGGTGAATACCATTTGTGCATGTCTACTGCTATCCAAGTCAAATTAGCATGTGCAATGTGATTAGGTTTAATTAGATTTGATTACATTTTAATACAAGCAGAATACAACATCTGTCCGTCAGCTGAAAGTATTGAAATGTTTACTGTGTTGTAGCACTGAAAAAACACTGAACTTTCAATTAATTGCACAATAACTCTTCTGACTATGTAGGTGAAGTGGTTGAACCAAAGACCAGCCCAACCAGTTCTCACCCCTTGAAGTCTCTTCCGGATGGCGGACTCCTTCTCCAGCTGGTTCTGCATCATCTCCTTCTGTTTGCTGGTCAGCTGCACCTCATCTTTAATTCCTTTCTTCTTCTTGATCTCCTAAAGCACAGACACAGACAAAAGGAAGTTAAGTGCACAAACTGGAACTCTCCTTGCTAAAGAAACATGAGGAAGCTTAGCTCATACTCTAACTCCAAGCTCAATTCTATCACACAGATGCCTCTCACCTCCTGCAGCTCGAGCTCAATGATCTGTTCTTTGAAGGAATAGGCTTTGTTCTCTCTCTTCATGTTGCCTTTCTTAGTGCTCTCCTGCTGGGCGCTGGAAGTGGAGGATCAGGGGAGAAGCAGAATGAATCTACACAGACTATTCTGGAAATCATTTCCGTTTCTCAAATCGGCCCACCAGGCTCCATTCTCAGCTCTAGAGCTCATCTCTCACCTCAAGATGATGCTCTTGTCGTACAGCTCTCCCTCTGGCGTGTGCATGATGACATACTCATGGCGCGTCACCTGCTTCAGCGCCGGGTTGGACAGCCACTGGGTCACATGATCCATCACCCGTGGGAGCAGCTTCCTGGGAGACAGAACTGACAGCTCGCCAACGGCATTTCTCACAGCCTAGAGGGAGAGAGATACAATTACTGTCATCACATACTGTCAACTACAGACCAAAGTCAAAGTGCTGCTTACTTAAAGACAAGAGCCCTATGATACACGTAATCATTCTGACAGACTGCAATACACTGCAGGAAGCACTGGGGGCAGTATTTGCTGCACCATAAAAGAAGAAACCACTTGTCACACAGAACACGGAATGACCGCTAGGGATGTTCCAGTATGGGAATAGTGGGCCAAAGCCTGATGTTCTCCATGTACTTATTTGCTGATGCATAAACATTTATCAGTGTGCATCCCTACTGATAACAGCACTCTAACATTTTAATGCTTTTAGTTCTACAGCAGTCTAAATTTTGGGACAAGCATGCATTTGGGCGGGACCATAATTGGGCAATAGTTTCATCGCATAGCAAAGACTTCAGTTAAGGCTTCCTAAGCTCAGCTGTGTTGTTTGTTGGGGAGATAAAAAGACTGCGTGAGTCAGACCTGGTTGTCAGTGTTTGCCTCCAGCAGCAGAGGGAGGATTGACTCCATGTGGGTGTCAATAAACTCTGCAGCATCTATCTTCATGCTGGACAAAAGGAATGGCCACAGCTGCGATTTGGCAGCCACTATGGCAAAGAGAAGGAAAGAAAGAAAGGAAGACAGACATTTGAGTATCCCAAGAACAAAGCAGATAGTACAGACTAATGAACAAAGTGAGAAGCATTTAATTAAGATGACAGGAAACGCATCATCAAATGCAACAGGCTTACTGGGGGAATCACTATTCATCAGCAACTAAAAGTAAAACACATGACATGCAACAAAAATTGTATTTATCAGACCTATGGAAGGATGGTGGGTGACGATGATGATATCTAGAGCCAGTTTCTCTGCTTCTGCAGGGTCGTTCCACTGGCCTGCCACAGAGCAGATCACGCTTAGGGCTTCCAGGAGGTTCCGTGGAGGCACGTAAGACCGGCCAAGGTCGGTCAGCTCTCCTGTCTCTGTCTGAAGAGCCTCTGGGGGCAAAACCTGAAGGAGTGGAAGAGAGAGATTAAGCCATAATGATGAAGTGGAGTTCAATAGGAGATATTCCTTGACCAAATCCTGTTTCCCTCTGCATAAAAAAAGCTACCTTATGTTTGTTGATGACGACGCGCAGTTCTCCCAGAAGGCCGTGGGCCAGGCTAGAGCCGCCCAGCGAGGACAGGAGCTTCTTCACACTCTGCTGGGCGCGCTTTCGCACTCTCCACGCCCGGCACAGGAGCACAGCCACAGTGGCCCGATGGTACATCCTACAGAGACAGTTCACAGTCAGTTGCAGTGATTTTGATACGTTAGAATCAATAACAGTATTCAATAAAGTATACACAAGGGTTGGGTAGCATAAGGGTAACAAGGTAAGTAGCTAAAACCTGTGCAAAAGTTACGGCACATTTAATGTTTTATTTCACTCCAACATTTAAAATTCAGCAAATTACTAGAAATTGTGCTCTAAAATTTGCAGAAAAATGCCTATTTAAGTGTGTTTCCTGTAAAGGACTTGTCAACTTATTTTCACTTTGAAAATCAACAAAACATGTAACTGGGGTGTTCAAACCTTTGCTGCCAACTGTAAAGAAATGGAGAGTCTTTTGGGGGTTAGCCTTAGTCTAACATGGACCAATTGCTTATGGTTCTTCTCGCACCGCCTAAACCTGCCTGTCAGCTGAATCAGACGAATCTGCGTTCGGGCCTAAGTCATAAAACAAGTCATGGACCAGCTGGCACTGCAGAGTGAATGAATGTAATATCCAGATTCCAATGTCTCACGGTCGGAGGCTCAAGTGCACATAAGACTTTTTCAAACGATTGCAATTCGTCATTTGTCTGAAGAGAAATCTGATGAAGCTGGCTACTTATTTCCTGTTCCACCTTAAATGGTGCAGCAGTTACATACAGGCACTGGTGTCAGAATGTGACTGCTGCTCTGTTTAAAGTGGAACAAAAAATTCAAACAAAAAGGTGCTGAATAAGCCTTCAACCTTGTAGAAATTCAAAATTCTCCACGGAACAACATTTAGCAAAGCGTCTGCTGGGCCTGTGAGGCTAGTGTTAAAAAGCCTAATGACATAGGTTTATCTACATATCGTTAAATTTTTCTTTTACTATTTAGCACAATAAAAATATTTCAGGATGACTTTAAAATAGTTCTTATTAAAGATTATGGAACATAATAATCCATTGACAAACTACAGAAATAAGTTTACACAGAGAGAGAGAGAAACCTCCACCTGAAGTTTGAAATACACCATGATAAAAACTTCCATCCATACTGCCCACTAGTAGATGACGATATTTTAAAATGATGACGACATTGCAAAATTATGATGGGGTCAAATTTCTGTTCTGCCAAATAAACAATAAACTGTCCAAACACATTCCTACTGAGTTGGCAGTACTTTTTATTGTCTACACTCATGTCAACATTACACTACACTCAGTGGCACTGATTGGTTCTGTAGCCTGCTCACTAAGCTAACGTTACGTTAGCTATTAGGCTACAGATCCAAACACCGTGGAACAGGTTTTAATTTTGCCTTTCTATTCCTCCAACACCAGTCGCATGACTCCACTTTCTCAGATTTGACAAATCTAAACATGGTAGTGCAGCTAGACAGAACCAAACTTATTCTGTGCTGAGCTTTTATTATACTACTAAGTTGAATGCTAACCAGGTCATCTCTCTTATTTAGCTGCCCCATTTAAAATTTACCATTAGTTGTCAGATGATCTTTTAGATTTTTAAAACACAGGATGAGATCTCACAATAGTGGCATAAACACTTCTACGTTGCTTGTGGCGCCGTTCTATGCACTTTGCAAGGCTGGGAGGTGATTACGCTCAGATTTCACTTTGAACTCGATTCCACTCAGTGATATTCCTGAAAAAACGTCTCACAGTCAAACAACACGGCTAGTGCCAAAACATCTACCCACCTGAAGGGGCTGACAGAGGAGAATCAGGCACAATGTAGCCAGTCACTGTTAGCTAGGTTAATTTAGTTGGTGTTGTTAAGGCCAAATATATTAATGTGGTGCTCTTGTGGTCAAAACAAAATTCACAGGCTATTTTCAATTTAAACTAATTTAGCTGAATTGTTGTGAGATCGGAGATTTACACGGCTAATGATGCATTTATTGGTACGTAAAAGTGCAGAACTCACTGGGACTTGCTGTTGTTGAGTCGGTGGGGGTGGTCCAGGAACAACCTCTCACACAGCTGCAGTACTGCACACAGCGCTGAGTGAACAGGACACAGGAGACAGTTTGAATGTGGCAACTCTTCATTCACAAATGATCAGTGTGTCCAAACCTGAGAGAAACCCACCTTCCTCACTGGCCTGCGAGAGAAACTTCTCTGTGGTAAATAAAGGTTTCTTCTCGTCCAGTATCAGGTTCCAGAAAGAGGTCAGTTTAGCCTCTACAATCAGAACAGACCCAATTAATCACCAAAAACAAATCAAAGAACCCAATCAAAAGGTAAACGCAGAGAGCAACAACAAGCTTTGACAGTAAATTGGATTATTCAGTGCTCTAAGTGCATCATGCTCATATTTAACTGGATTGTCATCCAGATCACGTCCAGTTCTAAATCAGAATGGAAAGCAGTTCTCCTTCAAGCACTCGTTTCAGTATCTCAGGAGACAAATACCTCTGTGTTGTTCTTAGAGGCCGTATTTCATTACACCAGCCATGACTGGCTGGCAACTGTGATGTGGGTACTTCCCGGAGGAGGGGTGCCCACAAGCCTTATAATCTACAGCTTGCAGTCATAAAATCCATCTAAAACCTCTTCTCACTCTTAAAGGCAAGCTACTCTCCAACATGATGAACGTGGCAAACAGGCTAGTTGAACTGTTGCGAGAGCAAGCTAACCTGATGGTCACCGAACGCTGCCCCATCGGTCATCACTTCATCCATTTGGAGAAGTATTGGCTAGCCTGTCTCTAAACAGTAGCCTCTGCCTGCTAGCCGTCACACTGCACCCTCCATCGACAGAAGCATGTCATTGGTGGGCCCTTCCCTCACCAGGGAGAAGCGCAAAGCCCCAGCCAAAACATGCGTCTGTTGGAATAAGATCTCGAGCGTGGACACCCACTCAGCTTGCGCCTCGCGTCTAGAGCTGCACACGCCCAGGCCGCGTCAGTATCCTCATCCTCGGGTTCGTGTGAACTGGAGGAAGAAATGACAGCCTCTCCCAGCCCTACGCTGTGGAATGAAGTGTGTGTGATCACAGACCTCTGCCCACGTCTGCATAGGTGTGCAGTTCAGCCCTCAGGGAGAGCCACTGCTCTGATGTTAGCTAAAGAACGAGCACAATGGGTCAGTTTGTCCAGCCTCTCCCACAAAGAAAAGACATAGCTGCCAGATGTGCCTGTGGACCACAAAGGCCTCTTTTGCCCAGCGGTGGCCACCATGCAGAAGCGATGTGAAGAAAAAACCAAGAGGGTCAAGTGCTCCAGCTGTGCCTCCCCAGGAAGCAAATGCCCCCACCGGTGGCACCTCAGCAGTTTGCTCAGGCTGTGGTGCATCCGCCAGCGTATCGGAGGCTGAAGCACAAACCACTGACTCAGACTGTGACCCAAAGACGGAACAAAGCCCTAGAGCCCAGAGGTGCTTGGGGTAAGAAGCCCTTCACCCCCAGTGTAACACAGGTAAGTCACCCCAGCCCTCCCACCACTCAGGGAGTTAAAAAAGAGACACGGTACCTAGCCTACTACCCTCAGATGGGAGAGAAAGGGCCAGCCAGACACCTGATACGTTTTGTGCGTCCAAGCGATTGGTCTACATCAATCGACCTGAAAGACGAGTATTTTTACATCCTGATCTATCCTCCTCACAGAAAGTTTCAGATCGCATTTCAAGGCATGGCATATGAATATTGCTGGGCTTCACTATAAACTGGGAGAAAAGTGTTTTGAGGTCAGCCCAGAAGAGTTTTATTCAGAGCCTTCTTATCGACAAAAAGAATACAAGCTCTATAAAGCTGCCTCTGTCTTTTCTCCGCAGTTTGCCTCAGACTCCTGAGTCTAATGGCATCAGTGCTGGTGGTTGCTCCACTGGGCATTTGTATATGAGAGATTTCCAACAGTGGGTTGCCTCCCTCAAAATGAATTGTGTCATGGCTTCAGTGACCTGCATGGCTGCTCCGCGTCCCCAGAAACACTCCACTTTTCTGAGGACAGGTGTGCCAATGGGCACAGTCATAACCAGAAAAGTACTCATTACGGAAGCCTCCTTAGTTGGCTGGGGTGCCACTCACAAAGGCAGAAAGATCAATGGTACACATGTACACATAAACTGCTTAGAACTCCTCGCAGGGTCACTTGCATTTTCTCCCCTTCCTGAGGGCACGCCACGTTTTAGTCAGGACAGACAACACCACCATAGCGACGTATATAAACTATTACATTTCCACACACTGGCACATAGACTGATTGTGTGGAACAGCTCTTGCCTTTTGTCATTTAGAGCTATTCATGTACCTGGCGTGTTAAATCTGGGTGCAGATTTACTATCCAGCGGTGGTCCATGTCATAGAGACTGGAAACAACATAACGACTCGGCTGTGGACACTTGCTGGCCAAGCAAAGATACATCTGTTTGCATCCAGGGAAAATGCACAATGCCCTTGTTACAACTTTCTACATGACCAGGATGCCCCGATAGGGGTGGACACACAAGCACATGAGTGGCTGCGGACCCTCCTGTATGCTTTTCCCCGGTTGGATCTGAAAACTCCAACTCTAGCCAGGGGGCGAGAGAAAGGGCTTTCGCTGATCCTGACAGCCCCTTACTGGCCACACTGGTTAGCAGAAATAACTCTATGACCTCTACCGCTGCACAGGGATCTCGTCTCAAGTTCGCGGTGAGATTTGGCCCGTGAGACATTCAACTTGACATCCGCAGGGCTACCCCAAAACATGACCACAACCACTGAAAACGCCAGAGAATGATCTACAAGAATCCTTTATGATGGTAAATGGCATGTGTTCCAAGAGTGGTGTGAGGTGTCAGTTGCATCTGCATTTTAATGGTCTGTCCCCACAATCCTGTCATTCATGCAAAAGCAGCTAGATAAGGACGGAACCTTCTCTACTATTGAAGTACACGTAGCCGCTATTTTAGCCTACTGTGAGGGTTTTGGGGATCCGACGGCGAGCCTTATTTGTTGGTTCACGAAGGGGACATGCCGCCTAAACCCAGTTTCTGCAAAATGAGATGGGAACCTGGACAAAACATGATTCGACTGAATAAACATGGTATTTTTAGAATTCCTCACCAGGCAGTGAGTCCAGCATGGAGAGACGACACAGCAGCACTGAGGCCGCCACACCCTCAGTGAGCAGGGTGTGCTGGGAGCTCTGAGCAGCAGCTTTCTCCACCGTCTGAATGAGGAGAGGAACAAAATCTAGAGCCTGACTGAGGGTGTCACCTGAAGAGGAAAAGACATGAAGACATGTAAGTAACTGTCAAAAATAAATAAATAAATAAAGTACGGCCATAACAACCTAGAACTACCAAAGGAAGCAAACTTGAAACGTTATAACCTATATGTACTCAGTCGTCGAACCTTAACCTTACTCTCAGTAACCAAAAGAAATGTTTTGCCCTTTCACTGAAAACAATTAAACTTTTGTAAAAAGAACTTCATAAAGCCAGGACCATTTTACTCATCCTCATCACAAAAGGTTACCTCATTTTGTCCTACATAATGTTTTATGTCCTGAAAATGGACAAAAACAAACACACACAATGCACACATAACACACTGACCTTTAAAGGCTCCCAACATGGCCTGCAGGTAAGCATGTCTCACAGGTGAAGTGGAGGTTTTTAGTGTGAAGGCTTTTTTAAACCAGTCTCTCAGAGCTGCTGGCACTTCTGTGTTCAGACGTCCCGTCCACTGAGACAACACCGACACGACATGCACCAGAGTTCCCTCATGGACTAAAACACACACACACACACAAAAACAAAATAGCTGAACTCAGCATGAAATACAAAAGAACATGATTTATTAGAAATTACACCCTGACTGTTGGTTGACTATTTAAATTGCCCAATGTTGAAGTTCTGTGTATTTATCAGTATTGTTAAAAATCCCACTGATAAAGCACTGACATTGCTTTGAAGCTGCATGTATTGTAATGACACCGCTAACATGCTAATTTCTGAGGATTTTATTGGTCTTGTTTTGTAACACCATTCTTCACAGAGACTGGCAGTCACCAGCTGCTAACACTCATTACCACAATACAGGCTGACAAGGTAAACGTGGGGGAAAACACTGCATTCAGACAAGACAAATTAAAAGGTAAAAAACACAGCAACAATATTTATATTATTAAGTAAGCTTCTGTTTGAGTTTGAATTTGTCCACCTGAGACCTGATTTGACCATATTTGACAGTTCCAAGCTGATAATCCCGAACGTGCCAAATGATTTAAAATGTTTACAAAATTTTGGCCATCAACAATTGTCCACTGAAAGTGGTCAAAAATGGCACTTTTGATTTTGATCGAAAGACAAAAAGGTAGAAATTTTGTATTGAAGAAAAAACCCCAAGAAACAAAGTGCCAAAATCTAAACTTTACAAATAATAGTAATGGTACTGAAGATTAGAATATTCTGCTTCTTCCATTCAAACAGTTTGAGCAGCAGTGATAAACAGTGAAAATCATTTTGTGGTTTCTATGAAGAGCATTAGACAAGAGACCTTTAATAAGTGTTCATGAAAAATATGAATAAGATTTACAAAACCTGAGGACTTCTCCGTTTCCGGTTTGATACAGTTTGAAAATGACATCTTGCTTGACACACACAATACAAAAAAACAACATAACGAAAAAAATCCGTAGCTACAGTTTTTTTTTTACGTTTACAAAAGAATGCCAAAAATCCCAACGATGCAATTTACTGAGTTGGATGACCGACCGTTCTGTGAGGTTATGGCACATACTGTAGTTCATTTATTGTTGTGATTTCTATTTATTTCGAGTCAACTGTGTTTTTATTGCCAGCTTTTTCAGTTTTCAGCCCAGTGTGTTCTGATTTTTGGTACTGCCCAAAAATTGTCATTCTGATGAATCACTATTAAAAGCTTTTACTGGCTACTGAAGCCAAACAGATGAAAAGTTCCTCACCTTCCTGCTGCAGGAATGGAATGAACAGCACTGCCACACTGGAGCTGAGCGACTGGCTGGAGGAGCCAGAGACTGCATGACGACTGCAGCTCCTGATGCCTGGGTCGAGACGTAAACATATGAAACACACAGGTCAGGGAAGCTGGTAAATGAAAATCATGAGTAGAGAAAGGACAAAGTGAGGCAAGCTTACCTGAAAGCACATTCATTTTTTGGGCAACTGCGGTGAGTTTCCCCTCAGAACCTGCAGGCAGAGAGCGAAAGCAAAAGATTCAGCAAACAGAAGATCAACAGACGCAGCACACAAAAGAAGACAAACTTGCTAACCTCCGAGAATGCCGAAGAGGTGCGTGATGAGGTCCTGGACAGCATTAGGGTCACTGCACTGCTGGGATAAGTTCTGCACTGCCTGCACAGCCTGCTCCATCAGCTCTGTATTACTCGCCTTCAGCTGACCTGAAAAACACATATACAAGCAGTTAGCAATATAAATCCAATCATTTTGAGTTACTAAATCAGTGCTGAGGGGGACTTACTGGCAAGGCCTTTCCCGATGTCCTTAGCATACTGGCTGAGATCAAGAGTGAGGGAAGCCAGCATGGAGGAGATGGCTAAGGAAAGGATGAAGAGGAAAAAGACCAAAAAATGACAGAAAAAGGGGCATTAATTTCTTCAGATCTTTATTTTAGAATTTAACCGTTCTCATCCTAGAATTTTCTGGCCCATCAAAAGTTTGGAGACACCTAGCTTTTCAAAAGTGTTTCTAATGCAAATCAGCATGCTTTCTTTATAGTTTCACAATAACGTGAAACACTAACCAGGTTTATTACAAGAAAAACTATCACATGTAAATGTTCATGACAATGTGTCTAACAATACTACCTTCACAATGCCTCATCACACACATTTTGTCCGATTTTTGTAAAGTCAACACTATGGCCTGACCGATACGAAAATACTGCTGCCGTTACCTTTTTTATAGGGCAAAAAAAAAAATCTGATAACCATTAAAATTAGCCAGCGTAAAATGTATAGTTTAATTTTACACTCCAATAGTTTTAGTTGAGCATTTAGTGTTTTACTGATGTCTTACTGTCAGTTCTAAACTGTCACACTTCTTGAACAGCAGAAGGAACTGATCCATGTAAAACAATGTAACATTGTGGTTTTCTTATTTTTCATTAGTTCTCTTCCAAAAAAAAAACAAAAAACAAAAAAACAGTTACTACAAGCAGTTAGTTAATCTCACGCCAAAGTTTAGATTTGGATACATTTAACACATTTTTATTATTTTAACTTTGATGATGCTTTGTGTCCAAATTTACCAAGTCAGCCTGTACAGCTGCAATAGGGTTAAATAGGGGGTGATCCACACTGGCAAAATTTAAAGGGTGCATAACTTGCAAAAAAACAAATGTTCCCTGTTTTTTTTTTTTTTTTT
>JAILXH010219827.1:19289-46571 GCA_023558415.1 Piaractus mesopotamicus
GTACAGCTCAGATTACAGAACAAAAAAGAAAAACATTATAAAACAAGTCTGACTGCAGAAGGTCAAGTTCCCATTCTGATTCTGTTTGGTTCAGCTACTTCCTCCACAAAGTAAACAGAGAAAATGAAGTTCAGCATCCAAACAAACCCAACCTGCATGAGAGCACTCTTTAAAGAAAACAGTGCACACACCGCCCAGGCCACTCTCTGTAAAAGTATAACTAACCATGTCAGCAGAAGAGGAAGTTCAGAAGAGTTTTGCACAAAGTGTCACATGTTCAATGCTTTCTCTGTACAGCTTGGTAAAAAACTCATACGCTTAAATTTCAATACCTACAGTTCTCTACTTGAATAGGCCAACACTGACATTGTATTCTGTTGCATTCTGTAGATCACTCAAACTTTTCTGACACAGATTTGCATATATTCACTCTTTACCACACCTAAAACACACAGGTAAAGATTGGTATTCAATAGCACATGTCGCCTTATGCTTCAGCAAACAATCAGCATAAGATATAGGTTTTTTAATTCTTTTTCATTTAATTTAAACACAGTGTGCAAAATGTTAGGCTATACTGCATTTGTTTTTAGGCTATATTGTGTGCTTTAAAATCAACGTGATAAACATTAGATTACATCAAATAAATAAATTCAGTGTGATAAATGTTAGATTACATTGTGTTTGCTTTCAACTCAGTGTGACAAACATTAGGCTTGCATTTGCTTTCAACAGTGTGATGAGCATTAGGCTATATTATATTTGCTTCAAAATCCGTGTGATAAATGTTAGCTTATATCATGTTTGCTATATAATCAGTGTGATAAATGTTAGATTACACTGTGTTCGCTTTAAACAGTATTGTTATATTTGTTTTAAACCGTATGATGAACATTAGGCTATATAGATGTTGATATTTTTACTATATCCTATTTATATAAAACACAGTGTGATGAACGCCAAGCTATATCCTATTTATATTAAACACAGTGTGATGAACGCCAAGCTTTATCCCATTTATTGTTAGGCACAATGTGATGAACGCCAAGCTTTATCCTATTTATCGTTAGGCACAGTGTGATGAACACCAGGCTATATCCTATTTATTTTAAACATAGTGTGATGAACACCAGGCTATATCCTATTTATTTTTAGGCACAGTGTGATGAACACCAGGCTATATCCTATTTATATTAAACACAGTGTGATGAACGCCAGGCTATATCCAAAATTTAATAAAAAAAAAAAAAAGTTAAACAAAAAAATGTAAGTGTTTTTTGGGAATCCAATTTTAGAAACGATTGGTTTTCAGACAATTATGAGTGTAACTATGGTATTGATCACTGTGATACGACATTTGGTATCAATCAAGATTAAAATTCTGGTACCATGACAACACTAGTTCAAACTGTGTCTCTAAAAGTGATGAGCCAGGGTTTGAATGGAATAATGTATACGACATCAGTTTGACAGAGATAAGAACAAACAGTGACAGTGAAGGGAATTCAGGACACTCAAATTCTTCAAGGAAACACCACCCAGAAAACTCAAACACCCGAGGCACAATTACACAATAATAAAATAACGCAATCACGTATAGACAGGAAGAATATTCATTGCATCACACCTCTTCCTCTTTAGCCTCAGCAGTTTCAACAACACAAACCTCAAAGTGGCACCAAGCATGAAAACTAAAGCTGCATTATTGCCACAGAGACAGTTATGAGTGTGCACTGCAGTTTAAAAAAAGGGTTCTTCTACTGTTATGATATTAAGCTTGTTACAATGGAAGAACCCTTTTTGGTGGTACATAGAACCCTTTTTTCAAAAAAAGCATATTCTCCTTCATTTCGAAGAACGCTTTAATCATACAGATGGTTCTTTGAGTGTTCATGGTTCTATTTATAACCATTTTCCAGCTGTGTACCAGCTGTTGTAAATCCATCCTACAATCTTGGAACAAATTTGTATCAGTCTAAACAATTGGGTCCTTACTGTCGCCAAAAAAACTACTACACCATGCTGATACACAGTATTACATCACTCTCTGAATTACTGTAGTATTAAACAAAAACAAAATCAGATTTTTGGCCTCAAAAGATCTTAACCTGTGAAGGAGTACATTGCTGCACTTCACTGCAGACATAACCACTATGACTATTCAATGATGTCATAGTGCTGCATCTATATGTACACCAAAGTACTATATTGAGCACCAACTGGATATTATGTCTCTACTCTTTACTATGCACTGGCACTTTGTTTATACATCCATAAATATTGCATACTACACTGCCACATCTTTACATACCCAGGCATATTGCACATCTATCTGTCTGTCTCTGTCTATCTACTGATCTGTCTCTGTCTATCTGTCTATCCATCTATCTGCCTATCTATCTGTCTGTCTGTCTGTCTGTCTGTTTATCTATAGGACATAACCTGCTGAATCAGGACAAAATCTGTCTTCTTTGCTTTGGTAATAAGAGCATTCTGAAGGCACCATCTACCAGCCAACTAACCTGCTGAACTAGATTAACTTCATCATTATCTGTCAGCAGCTAATAATGAAGAATCATCACAACATTTAAAAATAAAAAGAAATGTTTCCTGTAAACACTTACCTTAAACGTACACCTCTGTGTTTTTGCTCTTTCTGATGTGGCCTGAGACAGTCTTCATGTTCCAGAAAGCAGTTTTCTTCAGGAATGTTACAGGCAGCCTGCGATAAAGGCACGAAAAGTTTGTGTTGAGATCGCCTTACAGCTCCCCGAACGCTGCACAGTGGCGGTGTGTCACGTTACACGCTTGAATTTTTCAAAGGAGCCTGCTGGCCATGGAACACAGATCTGCAGAGAAAAATAAAAAAAAACAAATAGAGTTGAAGAAATTCATGTTGCTGATTTAAACTATTATCATTTGCCTCTTATGCTGAGTGAATGAACAGACTAGTATTTTCCATGCGGAATAATTTTGTCTTAATCAATTAATACTCAACTTTTAATTCTGACCAAAACATATTGTTAAAAAGTAGTTTTACGTTCAGTCTTCTGGGTCACTGGGGGTACTGTTTACTAACAAAATAATAGAAATTCCAAATCTGATTGTGAATAAAATTACAAGCAATAAAAATTCCAGTACTGTTAGATTTCCTTCCAAGATACACACAGATGTAGCTACACAAATTCCATCACTTCAGCCTTATCGGAACAAGTTCTGTGACATTTTATAACATCCATCACACTGTATTTAGCTGTTGAATGTGAATGTGAATGTGTTGAAGTGCCATCATTATTAAATTATAGCAGTCAGTCATATTAGTGGATACTGGACACAGGATTGTCCCTTATTCAGGTTAAGTTATCTGACTAACTGAGAAATCCTGATTTGTGACATAACCTGAATTCAGTGGAGACCATGAAATACACACAATTTAATAAGATTTGCTCAGAGAATTGAGAAACAGCGCCACTTAGTGACCCCTTAAAAGAATCAAAACAATCTAAGGGTGCAATAATAATAACAATAATAATAATTATCATAATCATCATCATCATCATCATCATTTTCTCCAAATCTAACTATTAGTTAGCAAATCAAAACCAAAAATGTACAATAAATTGATAAATTATTACTAAATTTATACAAAAACCAAGTGTTCATTAAAATTACATACCAGAAGTATTTTATTTCTTAATTAATTTTGAATTAAGATACGGCTGCTCTTTGAAGACTGAGGTCCACACTTAAACAAGTTCTTTAGTAAAGAAAATGGTTCTATATAGAACCATGAAAACTCAAAGAACCCTTTGCATGATTAAAGAGTTCTTTGCATCGTAAATTTGCTCTTCAGATTAATGGAAGGATGGATGTGTTGTATGTGGCTGCATATACAATCTTTTTGAAAATGTGCTATATAGAACTATATACATGCAAAGAACCCTTTAAGCATGCAAATGGTCCTTTTAGTGTTCATGGTTCTCTATAGAACCATTGTTTTCACTAAAGAATCCTTGAAGAACCATCCTTTTTAAGAGTTCAGTGGCTCTTATGAGTTTTGTGTTGTATCTGTTGTCGTTGTTGTTGTTGCGTAGCAAAAGTAATTTATTAATTTATTACAAAACGTCACAATAAATAAAACAATCTGCTCTCCAAACAAACACTTGTGAACATGTTTTCAGGTTTTTCGTCATTAGGAAACAGAGCTGAGAGGTTTAGTTTAGGTTAGTCAGTGATATGAATGTAAAGGTAAATGAACACAGTGTTTGTCAAATATAGAATAAAAGTCTTAGAACTGAGCCTTGATTCTTACCCGCTTTAGAGACGGAGAGAAAAGCTCCGGCCTTTATTTAATAAGTACAGATTTCAGAGAGTTTGCGTGTTGATTTCACAGGTGCTGCGTTTGGCTCTGGAAGGCTGCTCTGATGAGGTCAATCATTTAGTCAATGTCGCCACCTGTCGGTGCGGAGCGGCAATGACAGACGCTGTAATGTGGAAACTTCCATTTCTGTAATGTGGCCCTTTTGCTGTCATCATAAACAGTGAAATGATTTGTATTCGGTATTGATCACTAAATCAATACTCCATGAAATCAGGATTATCAGAGTCCAAGCTGATTGCATAAAATTGCATTTGAAATACAAATCCAATATATGCTCCAAAATGTTTGTATACTTGGAAATGACCAAAAAAAGAGTGTAAAATAGCGCCCTCTGCCGGATTGCTTTTGTTTCAGATTACATATTTGGGACTGTAAATGCATTGTTTTGTTTTATTTTATTCTTATCTTTTATTTATTTAATTTCTTTTGAACTACTCAGTTTTATTCAGTGCAGTTGCCGAAGGGACGGCCGAAGAAACTGCACATTTCAAAGTTTTATTTGTTTGTGTATGCGTTCCTTTTTGAAGTGCACAGTTTTGTTTGTTTATTAATTTATAACTGTTATTAGAGTTATTTAATAAATATTTGCACACAAACCATCTTTTTTTCTGTGTCATTTTTTTCTTTCTGTCTTTCCATTCCTTTCATTTTATATTCTGCTGCTTTCACTGTGAGATGTTTTTCTTTTCTAACTCTGCGTTTTAAAAATCTCAGACACTGCAGACTCGATCTCCACCGTCCTAAGTGTGTTAATGTTGATGATAAAATATTACAGTGATGGTGGTGAATAATGAGGAGACAGAGCTGTGTTTGTTTATTTGGAGGAGTAACGTTAGCACGCTCGTCTAAAGCGTTTGGGAAATGGAAACTGAAACTGGGGAGTGGCGACGCTCTGATAAACAGCAGGGGGTGCTCTCACAGTATTATTAACCTCCAACTCAACTTGTAGAGAGGAGAATTACTCTCTGTAATGTCTTCCGGGTTTCTCAAACTCTAGAGGGCGCTCCTGAGTGAGTCCAAAATGAATGGGTTAAGATGGAGCATTTGAGTAAAATCATAGTTTATAAATGCTTAAACATTTTTAATGTAAAATAATACAATCTTTTCCTGAACACAGAACCGCATATTTTTAAGAGCTTTTAAACTCGAGTTATAGGAGTTTAAAATGGCGCCTCACGTACACCCATGACGTCTGTGAGCGCGAACAGCCAATGAGCTGCCCCGCTCACCAACCAATCAGCACTCACTAATAGTAATGCTAACCAATCAGCACTCAGTAGCAGTAACGTTAGCATCCTGCTGCCCAAAACTCATTTGCTGTAGAAAAAATGAAACTTTGCTTTTTTAGTGAAATACATGCTTCTACTTTCTAAAATTAAAGGAAAGTTCTGGGCAAGTGTTTAGAAACTTGCGTTAGGATGTGTTAGAACATAGGAAGTAGTCAGGCTCCTCATAAAGCAGCTCTGCTTTAGTTTTGTTTGACCTTTTTGTATCATTTAAAACAGTAGCTAACGTGAGCTGGCTAGCTAACTAACTTGATTAATTTGATAACGAGTTGACATATGTCGGTTGCTATATAACAGACATGAAAAGGTGATTGTCGACTTCGATCGAGTAGGTTAAGCTTTCCTTACTGGAGTTAAGACACTGTAAGATAAGATAAGATTCCTAAATTAAGATAATATCCGCTTTTGTGATACGAGTTTGTGAAAAATCTTATCTTGACCTCAGACTTGAAACAAAAACATTAGAAGTTTCTGTAATGCGGACCAGTTCTGTAGTCCACCTGCACTGGTTTGTGATCTTCTCAGCAACAGGTCTTCAGGAATGAATTAGGTGAATCAGGAAAAACACACACCTGTCCAAGGTGGAAATCAGGCTGGAGCTCCAAACTCTAGAGAAACTGATAGTTTTCTCTATTTTTTAGCTACAATATTCTGAGGCAAACCACAACTTAGAGAGCCAGTATCACTTTTTTTGTAAATAAAAGTCTTTGATGTAGTATGTAACCATTGTTAAAAGTCACTCCCCGGTCCATGAACTACATTTAAATATGCTGTTTTTGTGATGTCACAAAAGCCAACACACACTTACATATATATGCCCATTCAGTCTACAGTGGTTTAGCTCCGCCCACTCACACTGAAGTGTTTCGGCCTGGACTGCTTTTGAACGAGGGCAGCCAATCAGAACAGAGGTCATTTACATGTGATATGTCTTATAAGTCTTAAAAGCACAATAACAAGTACTGCCTGTTTAATTCTACACCCTTAAAAATTATGGCTCTTCAAGGTTTCTTTAGTAAAGAAAATGGTTCTATATAGAACCGTGAACACTCAAAGAACCTTTTGTATAACTACAGGGTTCTTCATGTCATCAAAAAGCATTCTTCTATTGTATTGTGATGATGTCTAGCTTGTAATAATAGGAGAACCCTTTTTGGTGCTATACAGAACCCTTTTCAAAATTCTTCTTTATAGAACCATCTACACCACACTCTTCATCAATCTGAAGAACCATTTCACGATGCAAAAACCCTTTAATCATACAAAGGATTCTTTGAGTGTTCACGATTCTATATAGAACCATTTTCTTTACTAAAGAACGCTGAAGAACCAGCATTTTTAAGAGAGATGGGGATAAAGAGAGGCTGGAAAATTGTCATACAAGAATGAATTATTACTGTTTTTTGGTACATAAACCAACACAGACCTCACAAGTTGACCTAAACAATAAACATAATAAATAGAATAGAAATAGAAATAAATAGAAATAAATAGCAATACAAGATGATATGTGCCCTTTAAAAATGTGAACTGAAAGACATTACACATTTAAAATGTATTTAGGGCTAACTTTAGATTCTTTATTATGTTTTTAATGTGATAAAATATCATAAGATACAGAAAATCACTGCGATAAATTACTACTGTCTAGTTTGGGTTAAAAGGTCTGCACACTTTTAAACCCACAATACAGACACAAACTCCTGTTTTAGACTGTTCTTTTTGTTGCTTCCATTATTTTGTGGTCAGGACACAGATACAGCTTTCCCCTTTCAATTCACATATACATGTACAAACATATACATATACATAATTGCTACAGATATCAGATCTACAGAGTATTATTATTATTATTATTATTGTTGTTGTTGTTGTTGTTATAGATATATGATCATAGTGCTTAAATACTTAAATTACAGTCCTTGGAACTTTTTTAGAAAATTAAAAGTACGGTAAAAGTGTTTAACATAAACAGACATTAATCTTATTTTTCTAGTCTCTTAACTCCTCTTTAAAATATGAAACCTGCAATTGGGCGCCATCTGGTGGCAAATTGAAAATACTACTGTCTGTCAAACCCGTATTGTGCCATTTTTGCTGCTTAGAAAACTTGGAAATGTTATTAAAAAGCAATAGTGACGCTATACCCTCTTAATTAGTTAATATTTTACTTCATAACTCTCTGAATGTATTAATAATAATACTATCCTCATCTCAACTTAATCATATATGGAGTTACCTAATAGACCTGTAAAGCTGGTATGATGAGTTTTACATAAAGCTAAAATATAAATCTATCTGTCTCTTCGTCATTGGCCGATAAGCGGTAACAACACCGTGACTAACATCAGCTGATTGAAAATGGGTGGTGCGAGGGATTTGTTTCCCCCTTCAGCCAACGTCCAATCCTAGAGCAGGCAGTGGGGTACCAGTAGCCAATCAGAGTGCGGGAGGGCGGGGCTTTCCGGAATGCGGGTGGGAGGAAGAAGGGCTTGTAGCCGAGCACTCGTTTGACAGCGCAGTGCATCTAGAGGATATTTACACCTGTGGACTCAGTAAGTAGACTTAATTTTATAACCTTAACCTGATCTGAGTAAACTGTGCTGTGCTTTTATATGCATTTAAACCGAATTATACGCCTCGAGTTGTAGTTTTAGTCACAGATTGGCACCTAATAGACTGAAGTGTGATGTTTAACTCTCTAATTTTACCCATATAAGTCTCCGGTTATAAGAAATAGTGAGCAATTTGTTTAAAAGACCGTTTAAAACGATATTTAGCTGTCAGGTTGTGCTCATTTGTGCTTCCTGGTGTAGTGCTGTGGAGCTGGGCTGTGGAGCTGCTGTCTTAGTTTCGTTTTCCCAGTAAACTGACGCTCGTTAATCTCTCAGCCACCGCTTCAAACACACGAACTGACCATTTATCACGAGGTTATGAGAAGTATAACTGACATATGGCGCCTTCGTATGGTCAGTGATTTTGCTGTTCAGGAGGCTGAAAGTCCAGTTGGTGAATTTTGGCTAGTCTGCCTCCTGATGTAATCTTTAATGTTGACATTCTAAGTGTACGCCCTTAAAAAGATGGTGCTTCAAGGGTTCTTCCGTAAAGAAAATGGTTCTATATAGAACCATGAACACTCAGAGAACCCTCTGCATGATTAAAGGGCTTTCTGTATCATGAAAGGGTTCTTCAGACTGATGGAGAATGTGCTGTATATGGTTCTATATAGAACCCTTTTTGAAAATGCTTCTGTATTGCCTCCAAGTGGGTTCTTCTATTGTTATGGTGTCAAGCTTGCAACAATAGAAGAACCATTTTTGGTGCTCCATACACTCTTAAAAAAGGTGGTTCTTCAAGAGGTTCCTTAGTAAATACAGTGGTTCTACACAGAACTATGAACACTCAAAGAACCATTTGCATGATTAAAAGGTTCTTCACACTGACAAAGAATGTGTTTATGGTTCTATACAGAACCTTTTGAAAATGGTTCTGGTATTGTTACGATGTCAAGCTTGTAATTATAGAAGAACACTTTTTGGTGCCATATGGAACAAACCATATACAACACATTCTGCATTAATCTAAAGAACCATTACACCATGCAGAGAACCATTTATGCATGCAAATGGTTCTATATAGAACTCACCGTTCTAAATAGAACCATTGCCTTTACCAAAGAACTCTTGGAGAACCATCTTTTTAAAGAGTGTGTGTTGCCTGTTATTGTGTTCCAATAAATCAGTTCCCGAAGCTTGTTTTTGTGCTGATACTGCAGTTTATTGTGGTTTACTGTCATTTACTGCAGTCTACTGTAGTTTGCGGTAGTTTACTGTACTGTAGACTACTGTAGTTTATTAAGGATTACTGTAGTCCACTGTAGTTTACTGTACTTTTTTGTATTTTACGGTCGTTTACTGCAGTCTACTGTACTTTTTTGTCGTTTATGGTCGCTAACCACAATCTACAGTAATTTTTTGAGGTTTACTGTAGTTGGCTGTACTTTACTGTAGTTTACTGTACTTTGTTGTAGTTTGCAGTCGTTTACTGCAGTTTACTGAAGTTTATTAAGGTTTAATATAGATTGCTGTAGTCTACTGTAGTTTGCTCTAGTGTATTGTTGTCTACTGTAGGTTTCTGTAGTTTACTGTAGTCTACTGTGATTTTTGTAGTTTACTGTAGTTTATTGGGGTTTACTGTAGTTTGCTCTAGTCTATTGTTGTCTACTGTAGGTTGCTGTAGTCTATTTTAGTTTGCTGTAGTCTACTGTAGTTTACTGTACTTTGTAGTAGTTTACAGTCGTTTACTGCAGTTTATTGAGGTTTACTATAGATTACTATAATCTACTGTAGTTTGCTCTAGTCTATTGTTGTCTACTGTAGGTTGCTGTAGTCTACTGTACTTTCTTGTAGTTTACTGCAGTCTACTGTAGTTTATTGAGGTTTACTGTAATTTGCTGTAGTCTATTGTAGTTTGCTGTAGTTTACTGTAGTCCACTGTAGTTTGCTGTAGGTTACGGTAGTCAAGTGTAGTTCATTGAGGTTTACTGTAGTCTATTGTAGTTTGCTGTAGTTTACTGTAGTTTGCTGCTGACCTCCTCCTGCTCTGTTTACTCTGTGCTGCAGCTGCTGGTTTCGTTTTCTCAGCAGCGCTTTAGGTTTCGTTTCTCCTCATTTGGGCGGCAAATTTAAAGTCCCTTCTGTGCGCGCGACTATGGCGACATCACTGCTGAACCTGGCGGAGGACCTCACGTGCAGCATCTGCCTGTGTCCGTTCGACGGGCCGGTGAGCCTCGCGTGCGGCCACAGCTTCTGCCAGCAGTGCCTGGAGGCCGCGTGGAAGGACGCGGGGCCCGTGACCTGCCCGCACTGCCGCACGCTCTACTCGGTGCGGCCCGTGCTGAAGCGGAACACCGTGCTGAGCGCTGTGGTGGACACCATCAGGTTCGCGAGCGACGCCGGCGCGCCGCCGAGCGAGGGCGCGGGGAGGAGGACGAGCAGCAGCGAGCGCGAGGAGCCGAAGCCCAGACACGAACCCAAGCCCGTGCTGTGCGACACCTGCATGCAGGCGAAGGCGGAGAGCACGTGCATGACGTGCGCCGCCTCCTTCTGCAGCGAGCACGTGCGGCCCCACCGCGAGAACCCGGTGTACCGCGCGCACCGCCTGGTCGAGCCGCCGCTCGCGGACCTACAGAATCGCCTATGCGCCGAGCACGCGAAGTTGCTGGAGTTCTACTGCGCGCCGCACGAGCGCTCCATCTGCAGCGGCTGCCTGCAGGAGCAGCACAGGAGCTGCAGCTTCAACACGGTGGAGGAGCAGCGCGAGAAGAAAGAGGTGCACGAGCAGTGTGTGACAGAAAAAAAAAAGTGTAAAAAAATCACTTAATTTATATTTTTACAAATAAAATGATGTAATGCAAATTTAATATATGCAAATCACAACTTAAATAAAAAGGAAAACATTTTTAGTCAGTTTTTTTTCATTTGAAGTCAAATTTTAAATTTAGCTTAAAAGTTAAAATTGAAACTTGTACGTGTAAAAATAAAATGTAACTAGTTTTATTTTAATTTTTTTAATGTAAATCTTTTAAATGTAAATAAATGTAAATGTCAATAAAAACTTAAAAATAAAAAATAAGTTCAATTTAACTGAATTTGTAGTCAAATTTTAAATTAAGTTTAAAAGTTAAAACTGAAACTTCAGTACAGCTTATGTGTACAAATAAAATGTAAAATAATTCAACATTTTAAATAATTTTTCATTTTAGATGTTATTTTTTAAATAAATTAAGTAAATAGAAATAAACCTTTTTAAGCCTGTACGTGATTAAAAAAATATTTGAGAAATTAAATGAAAAATTATTTCAATAATGAAAATAAAATGAAAGTTAAAAAAATAAATAAAATAACATAATTATATTAAATAATTAATAAAATTCTACATTCTATAATAAAAAAAATTGTTTTGTGTGTTTAGTCTGAACTGAAGGAAAAGCTGGGCACTCTCGATGGCAAAATTGAAAAGAACCAGATGGTCATCTCCCAGATGAAGGAAAAGCAGGCCAAGCTCAAGGTCAGAGTGTGTCTGTGTGTGCATAAAGAGGTGAAGTGTGTGTGTAGTAGAGTTAGTGCTTTTTGCATTCTTGTGTTTTTAAGGTTAGTTCTTTACTGATCCACATTTCCAGATATTGTGGTTTTGGTCTTACACTAACATTCCTCCTCAGGATGTAGCGGCGGTCCGTAAGCGTGCTCTGGAGGCCGAGTATCAGCAGCTCAGAGACATGCTGCAGAAGGACGAGAAGGACGCCATGATGGCTCTAGAAAAGGACCTGGAGAGCGGCCAGAGCAAACTCAGCACGCTCATGAAGAAGTTCAACCAGAACATTGAGAAGATGAGCGGAACCAAGGACGAAATTGGCAGGCTGCTGGTCCAGTCCCACTCTCTGGACTTCTTACAGGTAAACAGTGGGTATCTCTGACCAGGACAGCGTTTCCTGGAAGCGTCGTTGAGCAACCACTGTGGTAACTGTGGAGAGAGAGTGTTCAACACAATAGTCTCTCTATCATTTAACAATGGCAGCTGTTCAACAAAGCTTTCTGGAAATCGCAGTGCGGCTGCATGGTGATGCTGTCGCCTCACAGCAAGAAGGGCCTGGGTTTGATTCCCTTTCCAGACGACCAGGGTCCTTTCTGTGTGGATTTTGCATGTTCTCCCTGTGGGTTTCCTCTCACAGTCCTAAGACCTGCAGTCAGGCCAATTGGAATACTAAATTGGATAGGCATCAGCACCCCCTGCGACCCAGGAGAATAAGTGGCTTAGATAATCGATGAATGAATATCTGCAATGCATACTTTGAGCAGATGACCTGGCAGTTATGTTAATCTATGTAGTTATGTTATAACTGAAGTTTGGGGGGAGGCACATGCCTGAAACCCCTTCTTCCAATTTAAGCTCTATAAATTCACATCCTCACCTTCTGTTCCTGTGATGAGTGTTCGCAATCCCCACTGCCACCCCATCTCCTCCCCGTCCCTCAGTCCTACATCAGTCCTACTACAGATATGAGGGGGTCTGGCCTTCTAGCTACAGGCAGAACTCTAGAACTGCCCAGAACTCCTTCTCAGAGTTCTCCCCCCTCCCTCAATCAGTATTTCCATATACTTACCCCCTGTTGAGGGTGTGTCTGAACTCACAAAAGCTAATTAAAGGGCCTGTATTCTAAATTATTCTTCTTTCCAGAAGTCCATGTATAACGTGTGTGAAAGTACCAAAAGCATTCATAATTAATTTTTTACATGATTTTTCGTTAATTAAGTTTTTCCATTTTCCAATCTCTCTTTATCCCTTAGAAATTAAACAGGCTATTTTTGTTACTCTGCCTTTTAAAATATGTAAATGCCCCTATTGTTCTGATTGGCTGCCCTGAATCGAGCCTTATTCCAAAGGCTGAAACAATCCTTATAACTTCAGTGTGATTGGGTGGGGCTAAACTGCTGTAGGCTGGGTAGAGTAGATGGATGTGTGTATGATGCATTGATTTTTGTGACATCACAAAAACAGCGAATGGGCTGTTTTTTGCAGCGTTCCTGAGGAGGGAATTATATATTTTGAAATTTTAAAATTTTTTTTTACATACGAACACTTTCATATTAAAAATTGTACATGATGAAACTTTAAAATCTGGTGTAAATACTGACTTTTTGTAAATATTTTATTTCTTTTAAATTAATTCTTTAGGTTTCCCATTTTTTATTTCAGTTTTTATAAGACTATGGCAGTTGTCCTATGTGCAATTACTATTGCTTAGTGTTTGTGTAATACTATTGTTGAATGTTGATTCCCTCAGTCATTGTTTTATTGCAAGCCTTTTTCTTATAATTTTTTTTATTATTATTTTTTTTATAATAGTGAAAAAATAATTACTTGTTTTTCATGTCTGGTCTTTTTGCCTCCTCTAGGCAACTGTGGACTTGCCTTCTGTGGTGACCTTTGAGCCATATGCCCCTCGAATCAACCTTGACTCCAAATGTGTCATAGCGCACCATGCCTGCATCGTTACTCTGAAGGAGCAGATATCTAAGGTCCTGCAGCAGCCAGTGGAGAACAGGCTCTCTTACCTCAAACCAGGTGGGTGTATACATGTTACATACGCTGTACAATGTTTCTGTAATTTCTGTTCATATGAAAAGGAATTCGTGCCAGATTGAAAAACAGTCACTACAGTGGAAAAGCGTGAATTGCAGTGCACGCAACATTACGATAGGACATTATGCTGGGTTTATTAGCAGAAAAAGCAACCAGGCTAGTGTTGAAATGCCTGAAAAATATATCAAATAGAATTCTGTAGCTATGAATGTGTATGGAACAGCTGGGATAGGCTCCAGCGCCCCCACCGTGACCCAGAAGGATAAGCGGTTTAGTTTGTGTGTGTGTGTGAATGTGTATGGAATGTGTATATGTATAGAAAATGGATTAAGTGATATAATTAATGAGATAGAAAAAGAAAAATATGATGATGTGATACTGTTTTAAGATTCCTCTGAAGCAGACAAATGTTACCGTACCGTTGGGCCGCTTCTGCCGTTGTGGCAGAGAGTGCATTTGTATGTGACATCACTGGGGCTGAGAGTGCATGTCTGCAGATAGACTCTGTGGTGTATTTCACTGGTTTCAATGTTAAGATCACAGTACAATGAAGCAAATCTGTTTAAAATACTGCATAGTGGACAGAAATTCATAGTATTCGATTGCGTCATTAAGAAGACCACATCGCCATGTTGTCAGGCGAGCTGTAACTATGACTGTGCTCTGATAGAGCTTGTCTCATCACCGTTACAGCAGTTACAACCGTCTCAGCCATTCAGACTTCAGCTTTCATTTGTTATCACTACAGCAACAAATCAAATAAAATCAAGGGAATAAACTCAGAAATACGCAGTTAATATGCTTAAAAATTATGTTTTAAAAAAGCAAATGTTAAATGTTACAGAGCTGCTGAGCTGCATTAATATCTGTGAAGCAGAGTTAATGCAACATGTTTATAGTTAACTTATGGTAAAGTTACTTAGCATTAGCCTATCTAATCTCATATCGTGATATTATCCTGTATCAACATAATGGGACATGTGATATTCATATATGTCATTATACAGCAGAATTTAATGAATAAACTTACACTTCCTTTATATTCATATGTATCTGATCACCACTACTACGATAACGCTAATTTCATCTAGCTTTAGGATTCAGTCTCTATGGCATTGCAGTGTCATGTTAGCACCAAGCTAACGGTGGTGCACATTCACTTTCTCACATTGAGTTTAATACCACACGGCTCAAGCTTGGAGCTGCTTGTGACATATTTTCACTTTATATCCTGCAGTTCTTCAATGAACCCATTAGGAAATACTTCAACTTAAAGGAAAACTGTGAGTGTTATTAGAGGAGTCTGTTAGCCTGTTAGCTTTTGAAAAGAAAAACTGTGCATATTTAAAAAAAATAACTGAAATGAATGGATTATTTTGTTAGGATTTTTGTATTTAAGGAGCAATTTAACTGCTGTTTCATTTCACTGTTCACTAATATGTGTATGTATAAACTCTCGTGCAAAATATATATATATTAATGCCTTTGGGCTGGTCAAGGTCCAGATTGAAACCCTATAGAGAATATTTGGTCTTACAATAAACACAAATTAGCTTGACGAGAGCCGGCAGGAAGGCAGGGCGTGAACCTCGAGATTGGATGATAACCGCAAGGACATGAGGGGACGGCCTACTGGGCAACGCCTTCCGGTCCCGCAGCGAGGCCACTGTAATAGATCTTATGTTTAATCCCAGGGGCCTCGCTGTGGAATGGGGGCAGGGCCAGCAAACTTTCTTTCTGTCTTGGCTCAGGTCCTTATGCTGCCCTTAATTAAAGCTTGGAAGCCACTAAAGTGTGGCCAACTTTTGGTTTCATTTCTGATTTTGTTCGTGAGTGTATAATAAGGTCAAAATGCACGCTGCATCCGCCTCTCCTGCCTCAAGCATCCTTCCTCCACCTGGGGTAGCACAGGCCATACTACAGTAATCTTATTAAAGTACAGTTTTGTACTATGTGTCTATGGACTTCTGTAAAATGTTGTGTGATTACAGCTAATTGAGCGGTCTGTGCATGTGTACATTTTTCACAGAACTGGGAAAGCCTGTTGCTGATGAAGGTGAGACAGAACACAAAATGATAAACAAACAAACACACAGATAATAGGTTTTGTGGTTTAATTCAACCCGGCTCAGCTCGAATGAACAGTGGAATCTGAGGGGTTTCTGAACTTGGGGGTTAATCTGCTCTTGATTACAGCTTTCTAATGCTAACCCCATTCTGGTGGTTGGGGCTGTTTTCCCTATAATTAATAAAAATGCAGTTGAGCTAAACTCCTTCTTTCCTTCTTTGTTTAGGTGCTGGTGACGCTTCCACTACGTTACCAAACCCGAGGGAGGGTGAGTGCTGTAATGCCTTATTTAAAATAATTAATAGCAAATCACAGTAAAACTTTCATCCACCCAGAAATGTAGTTAGTTTTACAGTATGCTGTTGTTGCCAAGCAGCCAGGGGCAGCTGAAGGAGGACAAGAACATTCATTCTCACGTTACTGTAGCCTATACTGCAGTCCTGAGTGAGTGAGTGTAATATGATAATAAAATATCATGGCATAGCAATGAGTACTTTTACATACACTTAATAATCCAATACTGCAGAAAATCAGATTTTGTCAGTAATTCGATCAACACGTTTACATGCACTCGAGTAATCACATAATGGGAAACTCCAGATCTACATGAGTCAGGCAGTAATCAGATTTCTGCTTTGCAACCAGCCAGTAAACTCACAGAAGATGTGACGTAAACATAATGTATAATGTTTTTTTTTAAATATTGGGCTGCTTTACTTGAAAATATGAACATACATCATCTAGAAGACGAAGAATATTTAAATCCTTTCACGTGATTTCGTGTTTGGTTTCAGCGCCGCTCCAAAAGTGTTTTGCTGCCATCTCGCGGCGACGCTGCTCGCTTATTTGTGGTACCACCGTCTGTTCTCGCGCATGCAGAGACTGAGAAACCTGAAAGAAATCAGAGTAAGAGTTAACATTCACTGAGAAACCTGATTACTGAACTAAAATCTAGCTCTCTTTATCGGATTTCTTGATCAGATTTCTAGATCAGAGTATGGTGTTTACATGAACATTTTAATAATTAGATAACTGCAGAAATCCGATTATGATCGGATTATTGAGTGCATGAAAATGCACTCAGTGTTTAATGCAGAAGCATTTGCCTTAGAAGTAGTTTTTACTTACCAAATTATCACCAAAATCATAATGCTAATTCATGCTGGTGACTCTTGTATTGTGTTAGCATCAAGCTAATGATGCTAAAGCTAAAGCTAACACATTCGTTTTCCCACACTGGGTTTAATACTGATGTTACTAAAGGCAGACATAAACCACAAACAGTTTAAGCGTGTAAGACCTTCAGATAACATATTTTTACTTTTTGCAGTTGCACAGTGAATTGTTCAATCAATAAGTCACTGCTATATTTTAGCCTAGTTGCTAAGAAAATACGTTCTCAGCCTCTTAGTTTGAACAAAACTGGGTTTAGTTCATTTATTCATACACTCTGTGCTCCACGCAAGCAGCATCTATCCATTCACAGCACAGTGGTTTTTAGTGCATTAATACAGAATAATACTGTTGTTCTTTTATGGTACAGTAGAAGCAGTTTAGCAGTTTAACTGTGTGTGTCATTATTGATATGCACATTTTTCCATTCAGTTTATGCAGAGCCTGGTAATGAACTGATGAATCAGTTTAAATAATAAAAACAGAAAAACTGTATCATAGTCCTGTTTTTGCAGTTTATATTGTGTTTGATGTTTTAAGCTTCCTATGTATCTTTCCATCCATCTATCCATCCATCCATCATTTATTCATTCATCCATTTATCCCTCCTTCCATCAACCCATCCATCCATCCATTCTTCCATCTGTACATCCACCTGTTGATCCATCCATCCATCCATTCTCCTATTCACTGATCTAGTCATCCATCAGTCTGTCTATTCCTTTTATCCTTTCCTCTATCCATCCACCCATCCATTCATTCATTCATTCATCCCTCTTTCCATCCATCCATCTATTCTTCCATCCCTCTACCATCCATATATCCATCCATCCACCTGCAAATCTGTTCATTCATTCACTCGTTTATTCACTGTTCTATTCTTCCATTCATCTACCCATCCATCCATCCCTCCTTCCATTCATTCATCCATCCATCCATACATCCATGCCTCAATCCCACTATCTATATCTTTATCCATTCCTCTGTTTGCTCTTATATTATAGGTTTTGCCCCCAGTGAAGACGCCAGGCCCACCAGCCCATCTCAGGCTAAAGGTGCACCTGGAGGAGCCAAAAAGAAACCACCACGTAAGACACAAGGAACATTTTCACTCTTTTTCTCACTCGTTTATTGGAACAGACATTTATAAAGCAGACCTCGAAAGTTCATGTATCAATCATCTTTCTTTATAAAGACCTACTTTTATAGTGTATATTTTACCAGAATTTTAAAAAGAACCTCTGAAATGAAATCCTGTGTTCCTGCAGCATGTTATTTGTTTAACATTTCTGTTTCAAAGGAGAGAAAAAGGAGAACAAAGGAGAGAAGAAGGAGAAAAAAGGAGAGAAAAAGGACAACAGAGGAGAGAAAAAGGAGAACCAAGATCAGAAAGAGCGCAAAGAATACAAAGGAGAGAGTAAGTTGTTAAGACCCTGTTATTTTGCTTTGCGCATTATGTTAACTCACACAGATAATTACATGGAGAAAACAAATGACTCGTGAGTGAAAAAAACAACCCAGTCTGCTGTGATCTGTATGCAGTGAAAGAAAAAAAATGAACAAAATGAAAAGTGTCAAATTGCTAATTACCAGATTATTCAGCTTTCAGATTCACTGCATCACTTTTCAGTGTAGCTGTGTAGTACAATTATGATTATTTTAAATAACAATCATTTTTCTTACTTTCCAGGAGCCAAGAAGTTTCCTAACAAAGGAATGGCCTCTCCATTCTCCAAAAGCATGGATGGTGGTATGAATAACGCTGGTGGTATGAATTTCCCTGGATATGTTCCTGATTTTGGTAGGTCATTTTTTACTTTTCTACTTATTTCCTGCACTAAACATCATAATCCATACCCTGATATGCTCAGCCAGGCCAAAACAACACTGCAACAAAAGTTCTGCAGGTCCAGTTAAGTTAAAATAAGGTTAAATATACACTAAGGAGATTTCAAAATCTGACAGCAGGCACAGGCCTGATTTGAATGTAGACCCATATGAGTGTTAAAATGAATGCTTTGATGTGACACTGTTTCTGTCTTTTTCTGCTCAGCTTCAGTTGACATGGGCATAGCTGTGAGAAGGAGTGATCTCCTGCGGTGTAAGTCATCCTAGAAAAACAGTTCATGCTTGTTATTCCTAATGAACATAGAGATACTAAATGTACTAAGTACTAAAGTATCCAGACACCCCTTCTAATAAAAAAAAGGGTGCACCCACTGGTGACACAAGTGTTAAACTGAATGCACACAAACCAATCTTCATCAAAAAACACTGGCAGTTGAATAGGACATTTAGTGGTAATGAAGCTCCATTGAACACCTTTGGGATGAGTTGCAGTTATGAAGGTCCTTAGAACACCTTTGGAATGAGTTGCAGTTATGAAGGTCCTTTGAACACCTTTGGGATGAGTTGCAGTTATGAAGTTCCTTTGAACAACTGTGGGATGAATTGATCTAATAAAGCTTCATTGAACACCTTTGGAATGAGTTGCAGATATGAAGGTCCTTTGAACAACTATGGGGTAAGTTGGTCTAATGAAGCTTCATTGAATGCCTTTGGGATGAGTTGGTGTGATGAAGCTCTACTGAACACCTTTGGGATGAGTTGGTGTGATGAAGCTTTATTGAACACCTTTGGGATGAGTTTGTCTAATGAAGCTTACCTTTGGGATGAATTAGCGTGATGAAACTTAATTGAACATCTTTGGGATGAGTTGAAGTAATGATGCTTTGTTGAACACCTTTGGGATGAGTTGGTCTAATTAAGCTTCATTGAACATCTTTGGGATGGGTTTGTCTAATTAAGCTTCATTGAATGCTTTTGGGATGAGTTGGTGTGATTAAGCTTTGTTGAACACCTTTGGGATGAGTTGGTCTAATTAAGCTTCATTGAACATCTTTGGGATGAGTTGGTCTAATTAAGCTTCATTGAACATCTTTGAGATGAGTTGTTCTAATTAGGCTTCATTGAACATCTTTGGGATGAGTTGGTGTGATTAAGCTTCATTGAACCCCTTTGGGATGAGTTGTAGTTATGGAGGTCCTTTGAACACCTTTGGGAAGAGTTGGTGTAATGAAGCTCTACTGAACCCATTCGGGATAAGTCAGAGTGAGGAAGCTCCACTGAACTTTGGGATGCGTTGCAGTTATAGAGGTCCATTAAATGCCTTTAGGGTGAATTGGAGTGATGGAGCTCAGCTGAACACCTTTGGAAAAAGTTGGTGTGATCAAGCTCCATTGAACACAACATTTGGGAGGAGTTGAAGTAATGATGCTTCATTGAACCCCTTGGGCTGAGTTCGAGTCATTAAGCTCAGCTGTACCTCTTTTAGATAAGTCTGATTGATGAAGCTCCATTGAACTCCTTTGGAATGAGCTGGAGTTATGAAGCTCCTTTCAACAACTTTGGAATGAACAGAAGAAATGAAGGTTCATTGAGCATATTTGGAATAATTGGAAGTGATGATGCTCCATTAAACTCATTTGAAATGATCTGGAGCGATAAAACTCTGCTGAGCACCTTAGACAAGAGTTTGAGTGATGGAGCTCTATTGAACTTCTTTGGAAGGAGCTGAACTGATGAACTCCTTTGGTACATCTAGTGGAAAGACCTCTTAGAAAAGTAGATGTTGTACAACAAAAAGTGCACTAATGGTTAATAATAGCACTCCTACTTTTGCATGTGCCTTCCCTAAAACTCCTAATTTTGTCAGAAATGTTGAAAGAGTGGGTGTCTGGATACTTTTGGTTGCTTAGAACATGCCTGACTGAAAACGTGTATATTTCTTTTTATCTAGATGCCACAATTCTCATGTTTGACCAGAGGACGGCCCACAGACGGGTGGTCCTCTCAGAGAACAACACTAAAGCATGCGTATCGGATGAGCCGTCTGCCTATCCGGACCTCCCGTCCCGATTCACTGTGTGCTCGCAGGTGCTCTGCTCCAAGGGTTTCTCTCAGGGCTACCACTACTGGGAGGTCCAAATGAGCAGTAATAATTTCTGCGGCATTGGCCTGGCCTATGGGAGCATCGATCGCAAAGGTCCGTCCAGTCGCTTGGGCCGGAACGCCCAGTCCTGGTGCGTTGAGTGGTTCAACGTGAAGCTGTCCGCCTGGCACAACAGCAGCGAGACGGTGCTGAATAACCCAAACCCTAGCCGGGTGGGGGTGCTGCTCGACTGTGGTGGGGGATCCGCCACGTTTTATAACGTGATGGCCGATCGTGCATATGCATTCCACATGTTCGTTTTCCCCTTCTCTGAGCCAGTTTACCCTGCTTTCTGGATCTTCTCCAGTGGGTCCTCCGTCACCCTGTGTAAGCTCAATAATTAATGGCTCTTGTAAATGATCACTCATATGCGGTAATGAGGATCAGGTGGATCTGTTATCATACCGTTCATTAACAAATCACTGCTGCCATGAGAAAACCTATGAGCTTATTTCTGTATGATTAATAATTGTTGTTGAGAAAACCTCTTTTGTCCAAGAATTAGCTCTGTCTGCACATTCTGATTGAAAATTTTTCCACTTATGTTGCAATATCTGATAACAATACAACAATATACTGTCACTGTTGTATCTCCATTTTTGTCATTCTTAGTTTTTTCTAATAATTTGAAAAGGCCTGTTGTCCTTTATGTTGTGTCGGTATTTCATGATGAATGTGGCAACCGAAATGGTCCAAAATTACTGCTTTTGTTCCAACAGCAATGATACGTTTTTGGGGTCTTCTTAGCTTAAATTCATGTTACTTAACCCTTGTGTGGTGTTGGGGTCTGTGGGACCCATTTTCAGTGTTTACCAAAAGAAAAAAATATGCGATTTATTATTATTTCAATCCCAGATTCCTTGGCTTTTGCTCATTTTCTGTGAAGAACATATAAAATAACACATTTCCAATGACTCCACACATTTGTATTACACATGTGGTGTTGGGTGAACCCACAGGGAATAAAAGTGTGGAGGTGCTGTGTCCTTTCACTCTGTTCTCCTCCTACACGGCCTGCTGTTAGTGTGTGTGTGTCTGTGTGTATGTGTTTGTGTGTGTGTGTGTGTGAGGGTGGACAACATGGACAGGCTGCTGACTGGCTACAGCTGCTAAAGGAGAACCCTACGCTGACCACTTGTGATATTTTAAACATCTGGTATTTTTACATAAATTGTTATGGCTGTATTGAAAAATTATTGTATTGATAAAAAAAAACAATAATGTGGTGGGTCCACCAGACCACTGAGTAACAAATACATGACCACCACACAAGGGTTAAAAGCAACACAACATATATGGTTATCTGTTATCATGAAAAAACATGACAGCTATGATGATATTCACCATAGAAGACAACTTAATAAAATTTCCGTAAGTTGAAAGCATCCTTCTAATTAAAACTCCAAAGAGCCAAATAATCCATTCTGAACACTTTACTTTTTTATAATAGTCAAACTACCACAATCAAAGGCTCTGCTTTTGTATTTTTTTTCATGAAAATAAGTCGCTTTGGACCTAAAGGCCTTAATATGACAAACAATAATGCCTTTTTTTTATTATTGTTGGCATGAAAAGTTATTTTGAACAAATGTTTCACGTTTTCTCGTGACAGCAGTGTACTACAGTAAAACATCAACTTTCTAGTGGTACATATTCATATCAGTGATTCGCAATGTTGTGTCATTATGTAGTGCAGTTTCTATTAATCTAATGATTGATTATTTGCTGATTTTGATAAGAGTGAAATGTGGCAGGGGACAAATTCTTATTCACAAAGGAGCAATGTGACTAATCTTCTCCTCCCAAAGTGTAACACACCCAAAAGGAACAGTGAAAAGTATAATGTTCAGGCTTCAAGATTGCTTCTACTGTTTTATGCTACTGTGTAAAGGTTAAACCCCCTTTCATGTGTTTAATTTCTGGTCAAAACAGCCATTGAGTACAAGTTATTCATTTATAATATCAGCATTTTTTCAGTGTTCAGTGTGTCACTTTTTACCTTTATTACAGCTTCCATTCTTTTCTGGAGACTCACTTTCAGTTTCTCAAAAAATCTGCAGACACACCTCCAAAGTTCAGTCCTAGAAGTTGGTTGATCATTTTCTGAAGTAACCAAACACATTCAGTGATGTTGAGGTCTGGACTCTGGGGTGGTCAGTCCATTGTTCAGCTTCTTTGTTTGATGTGTCCGTCTCCTTTTCTCAGCAGCTACACATCCTTTCAGACCCACAGCGCCGAGTCGTCTTCTCACAGTGGAAGGATGGACAGAAACACCTGTGGGTGTTTTCAGATCTGAAGAAGCTTGATTTTCTCTCTTCTTTCTCAAAGATGAAAGCTTTAAGTGCTGTTTAGCTGATGGGAGCAGTTTTGGCGTCTACCAGGTCTTCCAGGTGGCTATTATGAATCCCATTTTCTCTGTAGCTTTTAATGATTTTTTGCGCTCCAGTTTTGGAAGCTCACTTATTTTCCTTTGACTTTCTTCTTCGTTACGCAAGTGGATTATCTTACACAGGAAGCTTATGGAAATATCTGAAAAATTTAGAACGTACTTAATGGCTATTTTGACTTGAATTTAAATAAATAAAAGGTGCTATTAGAGATTACTCGACAACTCCACATGCTGATTGGTGTAAGCTTTCATTACTTTATCAACATTATCCTTGTAGCTGTGAGTAAAACTAAAGAAGATTGGCTGGTCGACTACAGTTTGGGCTAAGAGGGAACTTTAAAAAAGTCATTTTTGCTAAACTATTCTTAATTAGCATAGATGACTATGCAACATATGCATGCATAAATGTAACCACAAAGTAACCAATGGGTGTGTTACAGAATGATAGGAATAAAAGTTTGCATGCACACTCATCACACGCATTAGTCGAATGCATTAGCTTAATATTATTTTATCAGTCAATCGCCTGCAGTTTCATGCTGACAAACAGCTCCTGTTTATTTATGGAGTGTTGACTTATCAGCTCCACCTTGTACAGGTTTTACTGCCAGTAGGCAAATGTGGGCAAAGTCCACAGCCACAGCGTTTTAACCAGAGGAGAGGTCAATAAAAGCGACTCCTGACCAACTTTCTGAGTGCACTATGCTACCTGTAGTGCGGCCAGATGTGATCTTGTAACGACAGTCCATGTCTCGGGACAGTTTGTTGAAATTTCAGTGCTGGACTGTGGTGAAATCCAGCACAAACAAGACTTTGCCCCCTGTAAAACCTGCCCCCAGTCCCCAAGTCCAGGCTTGTTTAAGGGCCCGATACACAATAATAACACAAGCGAAACAAGCTAGCTGGTCAAATCATTAGCTAACGGAACTGTTTTCGGTTGAAACATTTTTGCTGTATGTGATGTGTTCACTGCACACATGACTCTGCATGATAAATTGGAGGTTTTGGAGTCTTGTAATGACAAGTGCCCCCACTATGTGCTCTGCCTTCACAAAACATTAAAAATTTCACACCTAGTTTGTTCCCACCCGCATTTAGCCCAAAATTGCTCAAGGCTGTCCCTAGAGATCACGTCTTGTCCCGCGAGACTAGCTGTAGTGAGGCGCCTTTCATGGTTTTTCATACGTTTCAAACTGCAATATGAAAATGTTCAGTTTGCTCATTGGGCATCTTATTGCTCAAACAAATAAAGAAACAACAGCCTTGAACTTGATGTTGAGGCTAAAAAAGGGACCTTGAAGTTAGTGTTTGTGGATTGCGCCGTTTTCTTTCCTTCCACTGGAGGCGTAATTAACCTCATATACCAAAGCAGTGGATCAGGAAAGAGTGACGTCACACCTAATAACAAGGCGTAGTGTATAAAAAAATCAAAACTTCACTGGCGTATGCAGTAGGGGTGGGGCTTCATGATATGATGTTATCATGATACTTGAGCCGTGGTACCATTCTGATGTGATTATTAAATATTTGTTATATGTTAAGCATTGTGGGAGCATTTTACTGTAGTGTTCGTAAGGCTACATGACAACTACATAAGCTTGTCATGACAACTGACATAACCCTACATAAATGTTTCTAAATGTTTCTATCGGCATCATCTGTCATAAAAGCTACTTTAGCTAACTGATCAAAATTGGCAAATGTGAGCTTTTATAAACATTTATGTCGGGTAAGGTCAGTTGTCATGACAAGCTTATGTTTGTGTCATGTAGCCTGAACCCTATAGCAAAGTGTTACCAGCATTGCAATATGACATTTAGATATCGGGGGGTTAGCACCCTCTTGTGGACTAAGAAAACATTAGTATTTGGTATTTAGTCAGCTTAATAGGTGTTAAAAATATTAATAAGAAAATATTGGTCATTTGGCCTCTGTATATTGGTATCGCAAACCTGTATCGTATCGTGTTTGCTCCCACCTCTCTCATCCTGCTATTTATAACCATGGCATCCATTTGAAATCCACTGTAATGGTGGAATCCAAGGGTGCATGCAAAACTAGAACACCCAGATGGAAGTGGTCAGGAGTCTGTCTGGCTGCCCTGGGCGAAAGTAAGAATGAATCACTTTTAGTTCATATGAGCCCAGGCTTGCTTTGGCTTCGCAACATCAGACATGGCTGATAATTCCGTTTAGGACAGCGACTGATGTGTTAAACTCTGGAGAATAGGAGCAAACCCCTTTTACGCTGATCTAGGACCAGCTCCACATACATAATGATCTCAAATATTATGAGAGAGACTGGATAACTGGTATCAGATCAATAAAAAAAGGGGGGCTTTGTCTACTGGCACTGTTCAGAAGCAGAACTCAGGCTAAACTCATTGAATAACATGGTTTGTTTGGGTGTTTTATGCTGGTGGACGTTTGAAGAAGCTTTAAGGTAACGTGTGTGCAGGCTGTATCAGATCAGATCGTCATTTGTTCCCAAGCTTGTTAACTGAAAGTAACACACTGTCAAATACTTCATATTGTTATTCATATTTTCCTGTGCGCACATGAAAATAGCAAGTATATATTAGAGGTGAGTGACAGTAAAAAATATAATGTTATGATATCTGAAGACATTTTTGATGTTTCACAATATTCTGTTTGTAAACAAGTTCAGATAGTTAAACAGTATCATACAGCTAAACTGCAAAGCTTCAGCGCAGTGTATAAATCTACATTCCCCCCTCAGTAAAATGTAATATAGCATAATGATTTATTACATTTGAAATGTTCTGCTTTACTGATAGTTTCATTTTTTGTTTGTAAGATTTTCTTTTTTGCCAGTTCAAAATGTGAAGTTTCCCCACTTTTGTCATTAAATTCTTCATTAAACCAAAATCAGATCATCTACAAAATGTTTGTCTATTTTTTTTCTGAAATAAATAAGGTGTCTGCTGTCTGAATCCTCCTAAATGTTTATGCTACTAAAAGGGAACGTATTAGAATATACTGTAATATATTTTTATTACAACCCCAATTCCAAAAAAGTTGGGACGCTGTGTAAAACGTAAATAAATGTGAATAAAAACAGAATGCAATGATATGCAAATCTCATAGACCCATATTTTATTCACAATAGAACCTAGAACACAGATGTTGAGAGTGAGCCATTTTACTATTTCATGAACAACATTAACTCATTTAGAACTTGATGGCAGCAACGCATCTCAAAAAAGTTGGGACAGGTCAATGTCTCCCATCGTGTAGCATCCTCTCTTTTTTTAACAACAGTCTGTAAACGTCTGGGAAGTGAGGAGACCAATTGCTGGAGTTTTAAGGAATGTTGTCCCATTCTTGTCTGATGTAGGATTCTAGCTGCTCAACTGTTCTGGGTCTTCTTTGCCAGATTTTTCATTTCATGATGCGCCAAATGTTTTCTATTGGTAAAAGGTCTGGACTGCAACCAGGCCAGTTCAGCACCCAGACTCTTCTGAGAAGCCATGCTGTTGTGATGGATGCAGTATGTGGTTTAGCTTTGACTTGCTGAAATATGCAAGGCCTTCCCTGAAAGAGATGTTGACTGGATGGGAGCATATGTTGTTCCAGAACCTCTACATACTGTTCAGCATTGATAGTGCCTTACCAGATGTGTAAGCTGCCCACACAATTGGCACTAATGCAACCCCATACCATCAGAGATGCAGGCTTTTGAACTGTGCACTGATAACAAGCTGGATGGTCTCTCACCTCTTGAGTCCACAGAACACAGCGTCATTGGTTTCCAACAAGAATTTCAAATTTTGATTCATCTGACCACAGAACAGTTTTCCATTTTGCCTCAGTCCATTTTAAATAAGCTTTG
>JAILXH010219876.1:9525-33143 GCA_023558415.1 Piaractus mesopotamicus
TTATGGAGAAATCAAACTCAAAACACAAAGGAAAGGGAGTGTGATCTGTTACTGTGTGGTTTTTTCATGTGAGGGTGAATCACTGTCCACATGTGAATGGAGCAGAGAAACAGGGCAGTGCTATATATTCTCTTTCCATATATTCTCAGGTGGTAGCCAAAAGGAGGTTTCTGGTTCAGGCAGTAAAAGTAGACCGGCCACCAGTGCTGGTGACCTCAGCGATCATCCTCACCCAGGTAGTGTGATTCTATCAGCTGATCTAAGGGCAGCCGATTCTGTTGTTTATTTTATTCTTTATGCTTCATATAAAAGAGATTAACAATCAAATCGATAATCAGAAAGTAACAGTAACTGAAGAAGGAGAGAAAGAGAGAGGGTTTAATTTTTGGATGTGCAGTTTTGTATTGGATATTTGTATTTTATTTATTATGATGCAATGTAATGCTTTTTAAGGGTTTGAGCTGTTTTGAGCGGTTTAACTGTGTTTATTTAAGAATAAAAATTTCCTGCCTCAAAATAATGTGTGTAGGCCTTTTGTAAGAAACACAAGGCAAAATAATGCTATTATGTTCATTAGATCATAAAGTCTCTTTGCATAATTTATCAATGGCAGGTTATAACATCACTATGTCTGGCTGTGTGGGGAATTGTAAGAGCACACTCTTATTGGTGGACACGACCAATGGACCTGGCTGGCTGATAAATTCACATCACTACGAACTGCAGTGCTACTCACTCAACTGAAAAAGGACCATTAGAGACCACTGGAGTTAAAACCTAATGGTGTTGCTTTCTAATGGGAATTGGCTTAATAGTTTCAAATAGAGTTTCCTGTAGAACACCTTTAGATCCCCTTAGTAAACCATCAAATGCCTTTAGAATCAACCACTGGCCTCCTGTCAAACCATTAGGTTTGACTGAGTTCTCTTTCGATACACTTTCAACATGCTGGCAATCATCAGATTCATCCACTTGTAGGGGTCTGAAGCACAACTGATGTCACCAAATGTTCTTCCGCATGTTGCGTGCAGTTACATTTCCACCAGAGAGGTCTCCAAATCCCCAAAACTTATATAGTGCAGCTTTAAGCAAAATCAAACGGACACTTCACCCAAAAATGCTAAAGTGGCTGACAATGTCAGCTAATAATGACTAAAGAAGCAGCTGAATAATATTCATTGAATAAGTAGTTGAAAAATAATTTAATATTAGTGGAATAATATTAGGTAATAGATTCTTCTCTCTATAATCTTTGTATTGGTTTGGCTTCCAATGTTTGCATGTTTTGTAAGTTCCTTTGGAGCAGAAGAGCATCTGTTAAATTAATAAAAGTAAATGTATATGAAATGAAAGCCAATGTGCATAATTCAAATGAAAAATCAATACACATGTATGACTACATCAATTCCATGCTAGTTTAAGCTGGTTTATGCTGGTTTATGCTGGTCTCAAGCTGGATTAGCTGGAGCATGCAAGCATCCAAAACATGAGTGTCTCCAAAATGGTAACCTTATAGGAGAGGCAAAAACGTTTTTCACTTTCAATGTATATCAATGTAATTTTTCAACGGAGTTTTCCCCAAGTGATTTTATAGCATTTCTATTGGTCCATTCATCATGTAATTTTGATGCAATGTAAAGGTCTGTTTTAAAAAAAAAAGCCATGGAGCTTTTTGGACAGCAATGATATGTTGGTTTTGATGGTGACCAGCATAACAACTTCCATTGCTGCTGACCAGCATATTAGCATCCAAAACACGGTATTTATAGTTTTTTTTCAACAGGGTAAAGGACTTTAAACAAACCCTACTTGAGTGGGTGTGTTAGAGCAGGGAGAACACTTTAACATGCAGGGCAGTGGTACTCCAGACCCTGCAGTTGGGTATCACTGTACTAGGCTGTGCACTTCTCATTCACAACGCATGTTAATCCCTTTTCTACCACAAACCCCAGATGGCCTGGTTGCCTAAACCAAATGAAGCCATTTTCACAAAATGATCCCTTTAAGACGGCGGTTCTCTGAACTACTCTTGTCCTGCTTATTTTGGGATTTTCTCTGCTCTAATACATTTGCTGGTTCTGTATCCACAAAGCTTCTCAGGTAGGAGTAGGAGAGCTCCTATCAGTAAGGGAAATAAGGGATCTGACTCTAGAACCAGGGCCATTTTCTGCTGTAAGCATTTTAGAGAAGTGGACTGGAGTCCCTAAACCTCCAGGGGGCCCTGGCAAAAATAGTTTGCCAGAAAAGCACAGTGAGTCCATTCATTTTTATCACATCTTTCATCAAAATTAATTAAGTATTCATTCTTGTTCTATTAAAAAGGGGGATGATGGGGTGGCACCCCTACTCCAAGAACCCTTTATGAATACAGGCCCAGACCCACCAAGAAGCACAGTAACTGGTCTGCTGGTTGGAAACCACTGCCTTTCAGTGTTTTGCTTTCTCCAGTCATCCACATCATCTTTGGTTAATTTTCCAGTGTAGAGGACTGCATTGTTCCCTTCTTCCACTAGAAAACCTTTTGATAAGGACAGGCATAATGTTAGACTCAAGTTACGCGATGAGAGTAAGAAGAAGGAGGATACTGTAGTCTTTTTGTGCAAGTCACTTATCTTCAAGTGTCCCTTAAGATGTCTTATGGAACTAGGAATGTCATCATTCATCAATAGCAACATGGTCTGTAAAGACAGTGAACCACATGAATGGATGCTATGAATCAGGCAGTTAGCAGTTATATCAGTCAGACTCGAAGCACTATGCATTATTGTGACCACTTCCAAGACACGACACAATGGTTTGGAAAAACTCGCAATAAAATTTATTGTACCTCACAATCATAGACTCAAACACGTGCAACGTTGTACTAGAACAGTATACCAAGACGGCTGAATATATTTACATTGTCCTCTATATAACAAAATAGCAATACTGTATAACTCCGCTGGATACTGTATACAACCTTCATTTTCTGTAATGATCCTGAAACCCATGTTTACTTTAAGGGTTGAAACTCTGTTAATAACCATACAGTCACCTAAACCGCATGTGTCATATAACATCCAATAGCCCTCTTGCGACATTTGCTATAGGATTAGCAAAATCACCCTGCAAGCTTATTCAGGAGAACTTGTGTGTTTCATGTGTCAGCCTCTCCGATAAGGAGATAAAGTGCTTTCTAGGAGAGTAAGTACAACTGGCTCACAATAAGGAGCCTTGAAGTGACAAAAAGTTTCAACTCTGGCATCTTGGAAGAGGATCGATATGTAGAGGACTGAAGTAGCCTAAGTGCCAAAAGGTCAGCTATGGTAGAGTAGCAAACACACTAACATTCAAGCGAGGAAAGGCAAAGGGGTGGCCTAAAAAGGGGACAGTACTGCACCCCAAACCAAGAGTTTCTGTTTTTTCCTCATTAGCAGAGGAAAACTTTCTTGCCTAGGCTTCTTAGGCCCACCTGAATGGTATTTCTGAAAAAACTGAGAAAAGGTTTTGCATTAAAGGCTAAAAGGCTAACACGTCATAACGTAAGACCCTCTATGGTCCAGTAGCGTCTGCAAAGTAACACTGAGGAGCCTGGCAGAACTGTAGATTGCTGCAGCTTAAAGCACGCTGCGGATATGCTTAGAGGAAATACAGAGCATTGGGTGGAGGTAAAGCTTAGGGTATTATGGGTAGTGTAAGCTTAACATAACAGTCCCTGCTGGAATTAAAGTGTCCATGTAAAGACCTAACAGCACCGGGATGCACCAAAACCATTAGAAGAAACATAATAAAATACAATAAACACTGGAATAAAGCATGTCACAATGTAGATGCAACAAATGCATCCCAAACTCATACTGGCTCTGCATACACAAGGCTGGTTAGACAAAGAGGATTCACCTTTGTAAATTAATCCAGATGTCTGTAAAACCAGCATGAAACAGCCTAAATTCTAAGATCATGAACTTTTCCCATCAGAAATGATTGTGGTTTGCAGCAACTATTGACAATAAATGACAGAATTAGCACCACAATACAAAAAAACGGAATATTTAAACCATATATCACATTTAGATGGAGAGTCCCTCTATAAAGCTGGTCTTATATTTAACATAAGCTAAAGAGTGATCAGACGTGAGTGTAAAACCAGTATGGACAAAAGAGCCGGATCTATAGTGACAGATCACAATGGCTTGTGCTTGTTAACTTACTCCAAATTAAGCTCTTCATACCATCAATTCAAAGTCCAGCACTGCGGCCACAGGCCCCACATGACACACAATCACACGTGTAACTGATCTAAAACGATACATACAAAATAAATACGTAAACGCTCTGGTCTGTCTTATATACACATATGGCCAGATGTACACAAAATCAATGAGGAAAACACACACGACACACAAAAAGCTCTTGGAAGGAAGGGTGTTAAGTGAAACACCTGCTTTGGTTAGTATTCTGAAACATTCTAATGTGCAACTGAACGCCCTCCGCTGTCAGGAATAGGGATTATGTGTGCGCTTATCATTTGGCAAGTTCTTCCAAGTCAAAGGGAAAACAAAGAAACACAGAGAAATGAATTTTCATTCAAGCTCATGATTAAATACCTACTGCAAGCAGGGATAAGGACACGTCTGCAACAGGACTGCATTCACATTCGTTCTCCACATGTAGGTGTCCTCAAAAGATAAGTACACAGACACAAAACAGACACATAAATGATGTGAACTTTGAATGGAAAAACACCTACAATTAAAATAAAAATAAAATTATGGGTGAGTAAATAATATTCAAACAAAAGCAGGGGGGAGAAAGAACTGAAGGTCTCTGAATTTCTCTATTTCTCCTAATTTCTTACTGAATGTAAACAGGGTCGGCTATTTTCCTTGATTTTTATTTGTTTTTTAGAAAAATAAACTTTGATATTAAAATAAAAGTCCTTCATTAGACTTTCGCTCTCCTATATGCAATGTGCAATAAAAAGTGATTTGCGATCTGACGTTTTCTGTGCACATCGAAACCGTTCACACCAGACATTCACACTAAATTATCACACCACTAACACACTCTTGTATCAAAAAAGAATATGGGCAAGTTACGAATATATATATATGAATATTTTTGGCAAAGTGCCTTAATCTGACTTGTGTGTAGAGTAAGGGAGACTTTCAGCAGCTCTATCGATTCTTCTATGAGGACACTTTGGCAAGAAACAACAAACGGCTCGATCTACTGCTCTTGCTGATGTCCTTGAACGTGAACTAAGACATTCAACACAACTGCTGCCCATCGTCACACCGACAAAAGACTTGTTTTTCATGCATGGCACAACAGGATGAATGCCGGGAAAAGTCGCCTTTACTAGCTCAAGTGGCACTTCAGAGGACACGAAGCCTACGGCAAACGTTCGCATTGACTAAGGAGAATCTGGAAGGGGCGCACTCTTCAAAATAAAGGTTCCTAAACGGTTCTTGGCTTGCACGTATGGTATAAGAAAAAAAACTGTAACTGATATAGAACCTTTACGTCATGATTACTTATTTGCAAAAATGGTAAATAAAGCAGTGGGCCTGAAATCCGTCCTAAGATGGTCCAGATTAGAGCAAAACCAAATTGAGAGCAGCTGCTATGATGAACCATCCACTGAAAGGTTTCTAGAAAACCAAAAGGCAGAGGTCTTTAAATCTGGACCTTGAATCCAGTTTCCGGCCCTGTATTTTGTCTGGAAGTTAACTGACCTTTTGATGTAACTGACTGGCTTTCAAATGTCATAGCAATATCCAGGGCCAGAAACCGGATTCAAGGTCTGGATTTGAATACCTCTTGTTCCATGGCAGTGTTTCCCAATTTAGTCCTCCTTTAGGCCCCCCGTCCAGATGGTCAACATTTTTGCTCCAACTTTTTCTCACAACACTTAGGGATAAAGGAAAAATGTGGACCACCTGGGGAGCCCTGAGGACCAGGTTGGGAACCTGTTCTATGGCATTGCTCCAAAAGACCCCTTTTACTAAGAACCTTTATTTTTAAGAGAGTAGCCAGATGGACTCATAACCTGAACCCAAAGTAACTTTCTTTAGCTGAACCCAAAGTAACTTTATATTGAACCCAAAGCCCAAGAATCCACTTTAAATTGAACCTAAAGCCCAAGTATCCTGCTTTTCAGTACACCCCACTGATGCACCACCAATTATAAGCCAAGTAAAACAGACGTTTCTAGAACAACTTATTTATGTGGCCTAACTAATTAACATTTTATGCCTCACACCAGTCCATGTGTAAATAGTGACTGGATGGTTCTAGTTACCAAAGCACTCAGGCATAGTCTTGGCTGAATTGTTTGTTTCCTCAGGTCACTCAAGTGGACCTGGTAATGGGGGGGGGCCTTGATGTTACATTAAAAGCGTTGGTTGATGCTGCCAAATTCGAAAGATGCTAAAATGGCAGCCAACGTGCAAACTACGAGCACTGGTGACATCTCAAAGGAAAACTTCACACATTACACAGGACTGTATTCCAAACAGGTACTCGTTCATCAGCGCCGGCTGGACTGCACTCCAACTGCCTTTGCCACAGCAAATGCAGTAAGATGTTCACATCTATACATATTTGTATATATAGATTACTTATGTTTCATTCTGGGATATATTTGTGTATGCTGGCAGTGATCCCACAAGGAAATTCAACGTCAATATTTCCAGAGTCCAAAGGGTTGATCTGGTATGGAAATGGCCAGAAACTGGCTGTGTTCTTTTCCCAGTCCAGTAATGCAAAACTAGCGGAACAGAGAAGACAAGACCAACCTGGTGTGACTACAGTCACAGAGAGCGCAAAGAGAAAAGCAGATTTTTATTTTTTTGGTAAAAGAACGTTCCGTTCTGGGTAGATGCTGATGAGGCCATGGGGGACAGTAAAGGAGGCTGCACATCTGTGATGCTATATTGCTTATGGTCTTTTTGTAGTGTTTTTTCCACCGTGGTGCTGTTCCATATTTGGCTCCATAGGAGCCCCCTCTAGAGCTCTGTCTGTGCTGACCAGGCTTTCCACTCAGGACTTGGCCTCCTCCTGCTCAGCTTCAGCAGAGAGTTCCACATCAGACAGGCCCACTTCCACAGGCAGGATGAGCGAAGTGTCCGAGTCGCTGCTCAGAGGTGGCTGGTGCTCACCTGGAGGCAGAAGAAAAGAAAAAAAAAAAAAGATTAAAGTGTGACACACAAACAGCAAAACTGAGTAGAATATTGAAGGGAACTAAAACTCTTTTTTTTTGTAGCTTCACTTATCACATTAGTTGTGCCTTTGCACAAAAATCATAATTTATTTTTACAAGACCATTTTCAAACCTCTCTTAAATCCAATACAATTAATCAGACTGTTATTGCTATGGTGCATTTAAGACTAATACAAATCATATGCAAAAATTGGGACACTCCTAGTCAAATTACATACGGGTTTCTAAGTGCAGTGAATAAGTCAACACATGATATACAGGGAACAAACTGAATATGGCATTTTTCTGCTAATTACAGTGCCAGTTTAACATATTGTGAAAAAATGTGCTGTAACCTTTGCACTGGCCACATTTATTGTTTTAATTTTTTCTCCTAAAATGCTAATATGCTCAGCAAAGAAACAGTAATTGTTCATTAAATGTGTGGAAGTGTGTTCTCTGTAGAGGACCGTACAACCGTGTATGAAAATGAGCTCTGATTTAACTGGCTGCCTGTTATAGTGCTTCATTCGAAAAGCAGTCCGGGCTGAAACACTCATGAGTATCAGAGCTAAACCGAAGAGTGAACAGGCACATATAAATGACGTCACAAAAATAATAAATTCAATACAGGCTGTTTTTGCGGTTTACTTTCTGTACATGTATCTTTTGGACTGGTGAGTGAGCACTTTAAAACTTGAACAATGTTTATATATTACATCAAACTTATTTATTTAATGGCCACTTATACTGGTGATCAAGCTGTTTTAACTAGTCTCTATTTTCATTACACACTGAGTGAGGGGTGGGTGTTCTACTGAAAGTCACAGAGACGTGTGCCACTAGGCTGAGCTAACTGCTGACTATTTAGTCCGTTTGGTTGGCTATTCCAGGACTAGACCTAACGCTGGACCTTTGGATCACTGGTTTACAATGTCACCAATATTATAAATATTAACAAACTGGTAGCAAATACAGACATGGGAGCACATCTGGATTAGAGCAAAGAGAAAGGTCCCATGACGCTGACTCACAATACATGGGACACAAATACTTTTTTACAGAACATTAACACTTTTGCATGAAGCAAGTAGCGCATACACAATAATACAGGGTGATTCAAAAAGATTCATCCGATTTCAAAGCGCCAAATTTTTACCACCGTGAGGCGCCTAGGAACCAATCGCATACCAATTGAAAGAGGGGGTCATAGAGATTTTGACTGTCACCGAAAGATGGCTCCCTTCAGTCTATGAGGAGATGCGACCCCTGAGCAGAAAGCGTTTTGCGTTCTCCACTTCAGTAAGAGAGAATCGATCATAACTGCGCAGCATGATTTTTGTCAGCAGTGAAGCTCCAACAGCTCAGAGCGTTCGTCGTTGGTTCCACAGCACTGGATGATCTCCGAAATCGAATTAAAAGAGCCATGAGAACAGTGACACCCGACATGCTCAATCAAGTATGGGATGAATTTGACTATGGCGTTGATGTTGTCTGAACAGCTGGAGGAGGTTCATTTTGAGCACTTGTAAAATTACATAATAAACTTTAAACTCACTTAAACCATTTACAATTTACTGCATTGTTCTGTAATGATTTACAAGTGAAATCAATCATTTTGAAATCGGACTAATCTTTTTGAATCACGCTGTATAACGATAAAATAATCTGAACAGTCTGAACAGGAAATGGATAATGAGGCCAAGCTGTGCCTTTGCAGTGTCCACATCCATTTCTGCTGGAGCCAAAAAAGTTACTGACCTACATGTATGTGACCCAAAATACCAGAGCACAAACAGGACACTCAAGAACAGGAGAACAGGCGGAAATACACAACCTCTGATTAAAAGGATCTATTTAAGAGATAGTCTGGCCATAGATGATAACATAATAACAATTTCGATCAGTTTGGGAAGATCAAGAGATTGTTCAGAGCTTATGATGAGTGCATATCATTTCTTTCTGGATTCTAAAATTAGTAGAGAATTCAGAACTATTAGAACGTCCAAAATGGAATGAAAAATTAATTAGCTGATTTCAGTAAGCTCTATCCAGGAGAGGGTGCGATATGAACGTTTATAATAGTTTTAAAGTTTAGGTGAGTTTTGGTGCAATGAAAATATCTGCCAATATGGTCTGGACTCACTGACAAATGGAGAACATAATATTTAAGATAGTGGAATAGTACATTGATGATGGTTCCACGTAGAAAATGCAGAATTAAACCACTAGAGGTCAGAAATGAGCTACATTTACATCCCAAATCCACATTTGACAAAAGTAGTTGTGCTCTGAGTAAGACTAAATGATCAGTTCACACAAAACTTTACTCTTTCATGATAAATGTTCAGTGGGTGGTTTCTAGGCTAAATGAATGGAGCTACAGTAACGTCACCCATGCAGACCATGTCTTTGATGTGCTATTATCAGCTGAAGCAGACAGAACCCTTATAGAAGCTCTGGGCAAGCGATGCTAGGAAGCCTCAGTTATCTAAGGAATGATTACAGGCAAGGACAACACATGTGGTTCCATATCTGTAGCTGTTATCACAGCAGCTGATTTTTTCCATTCCAAGAAACAGAACAAAGACCTGACTGGATATCGTTACCTCACTAGCAAAAAGACCCAATTTACAGAAATACTGAGCAGAGACAAACTGGTACATTCAAGAGCTTGCATGACAAACTGGCAACTCCCAAAGTGGCTTTATGGCCAACTTCAAGAAAAAATGATCTTAACATACAGTAAGGAGAGACAAATATTCACTCACCATTATTTTTGTTAGTTAATATACTTCTATTGCAAATATTCACTTCAAACTTTCACCCATAATAGCCCTTATTAATCAAAGTTGTGTACAGTCAAATCTGATCGTAAAATGAGTGCATGCATATTTCACTGACAGTCTTATTATTCCTCTGTTTTGTCTTTGTTTTTTGTACAATCAAGCTCACGTCTGTGGGTAAATATAAGCACAATAGCTTATATTTAGTGGTTAACCAACCAAAACTATTATTAACATCATCTATAATACCCATACTCAGAATGAATATTAAAAATAGCAATAATACTAATAATTTGTGTTCATGGCAATCCAGTATAAAACTGGATGTACTTATTTCACATGCGCATTGCTGTAAACAAATGCTACAACTGTTCCATTTTCCATTTAAAGACATATTACACTGTGCTTTTGTTTTGTAATACTGACACCACCCAAAAAAATAAACAATACAAAACACAGCTAGTGCAGAAGCATCTCATGCACTATAACAATACATCGTTATAATACACAATGACATCATTCCACCGTTTTTCTACTATTCACATCATTCACCATCATTTTACTGTAAAAAAAAAAAACCCAAAAAAACCCCCAAAAGAATAGTTATTTATTTTACCTATAATTCTTTTGAGTCATTGTAATCTGAACACTATAATGTTTGGCCAGTAGGGAGAGCAGTGAGGGGTGCACTCACTGCTCCACCTTAATCTACACCTACAAGCCGCTGAACACCATCATTTTATTGGCTCCCTACTGAAACATCTGCATGATTTAGAGTGTGCTTCATGTTATGATATGTAAATGAGGTACATGTAGGCTGGTGCTTGATTTCACGCACCGAAGCTGATTCATCATTTGTGCTCCAGTTTCCACTTCGTACAAAAGCTCCATGATTCAGGTGCAGAGTAGTCATTAAAGGCAGTCAAATCTGTGGTTTTTACACAGCTTTGATGAATAATTTTCCATTGTCTTTTGACTTTGTACTTATAAACATGAACAAAAGCAGTACGCATTCATAAGTATAAACATAGATATGTATAAAAAAACTAAATTGATAGGGAAGAAAGTACACAGACACACCAAACGAATAACATTAGTACTTCACAGCAAAGCAAATTAATTAAGCAGTAATTAGCCTTGTAGATCATCGCGGTTTAAGTTCCCCAAGTTACGAGGGTCCCTTTGATGGACTCGGAATTTCAAAATCTTTCCATACATTTTCAATGGGATTCAGGTCAGGAGACAGACCATGCAGGCACTTTGACCTTCTTTTTTCAGAAACCATCTCAACTTATTTTGGCTGTATGTTTGTGGTTTTCGTCGATTCCCTCCCTAGATTCAGTTTCTTCGCCGACAAGATTAAATTCTGCTCTAATGCATCATGGTATATTACGCCTTTCATGTTTCCTTCAATGACATGTAATGCCTTAGTACAGTTTGCAGAGAAGCAGCTCCATATCATGATGCTACCACCTCCATGCTTCACTGTTGGAGGCGTACACAACCCTTGTTTCCCTAAACATGACGTGCTGAATTATTAAGCAAGACTGCTATTTTCATTCTGTGTGACCAGAGTACATTGTTCCAGAAGAGCTCTGGTTTGTCTAAATACTTGTGTGCAAATTTTAGAAGCGCATCTCTTATTTGGTTTTGCTTGGGTAGACGGAGATTGTTGCGATGCGGTTTAGTCCACTGCTTATTGTTCTCTTTTGTAACTGTCCACTTGCATATTATCAATCCAGTTGTACTGACAGGAATGTTTAAGGTCTTTGCTATGGCTCTGTAGCTTTTTCCATTCGAGTGTTGTTTAAAAATGTCCCTGAGAACTTTAAATATCTCCTTCAACTTCACCATGGCTGCTGCTTGTGTGAAATCTTGCAATGGCAACATCTTTAATAATGATTCCAGGTGTAATTTGCACAAGAACAGTTTTTTCCAGCATTATTATGTAGATGTTTCTTTTTATGTAATCTTTAAACATATATTTTCTTAATATAGCGACTAAGTATTTTTATACCTATCGATTTCTGTTTATGCTTATGAACACATAGTTTTCTGTCCTAATGAATACAAGCATACTTTCTTGTTGAAGTACAAAGTCAAAAGACTTTACATTTGAAGTAGATATATGCACTGGTGTAAAATTAAATAACAAAAACAAAAAAGTGTCTGAATACTTGTTTCTCTTCACTGTATGTTCTAAGAAACACTTTCAAAACAGCAGGGATTCATCTGAATGTTGATGTGATCACCGCTGCCTCCTGGCCCCTCCCTTTCCTCCCTATTCACGCCTTAAAAGTAGAGGAAACGTGGCCTGATATACTACGGAACGGGATGTCAGCAGGGTTGTAGAGGATCCATTTTAGAGTAGCAGAAGGGACTCAGGACTGCAGATGAAGAAGCTGTGCAACTGTGTCTGAGCATAACAATGGAAACCCATCCACATGTCCTGTTTAGCTGCTGAGGTCGAATACTGCAGTTGGTGGAGTTCGGCCCAGCTTTGGCTCCAAAATCCCACTGTTGGCCCTTTTTGATGTTTTAAAGTTCTAAATTACTTACACACACACACTAGGAGCAATGCCTGGGCTAAGAAACTTGTTTGGATGCCAGAAGGAGTTATGCAAAGTGGATGCCACAGGGTTATACGTAACCATTAACCCAAATGGAAAACAGAAAGGAATTTGTTTTTTTTAGAGAGTTTTCAAAATACAGTGAGTGTGGGGAGAAAAATTCTATCCAATATTGCCGTCTTTTTCCCTTTACCTTTATATTTTAATCTTCTAACATGGTGCTGACATGAACATGCAACTGAATCCAATTACTTTTCCCTTTGAGGCCAAACTAGAAAGTTAGCTAAGCAACAGCAGCTAAAAAACACTGGCTAAAGCACTATTATCTAACAATCTCTTACATGAGGCCTGCTCACAAGATCACAGCTAAAACTCGTGTCAGCTCTGAAACAGTCTGAAGAAGTGGGCATAAAGGCACTATTGACCCTCTCTGTGGCACAGTGTGCTCGCTCTAAAGTTATGGGCGTGTGTCCATCCAGCTAGAGCTGGAATCCTGGCCTGGCTCACAGGAAGTGGACCAGGCCAGGATAAACACTCTGCAGGCTGCCCCATATACAGGAGACATAGCCTTGTTGGCACATGGTAAACCTTAGCACGCTAGCGTGAGTGCTACATTAGGAATATAACTGCAAATATGGTGTTTTTGTTTATTCGAATTGTTATTGACTGATTTGGGTAAAGTGTGGCAGGAGGCTGGAGGGTTGCGAGTGCTGATGCATAGCAAATATCTGAAAATTGTAAAAGGGTATGTGGACAAATTATGCTTAAATTATGTATAAACCAAATAAAAAAAAAAAAAACAGAGAATGGCATCCAGAAGAGCTCAAGTCTTACAGAGATGCCAAGAGCTTTAAGGGTGTTTATCCTGCACAAGGGACAAGATTTGTGGTCCTGGGTCCACATAGTTATCATGTTGCTGGACAGCATTTAAAGGCTCTCAAAGATGAGCAACTGGATGTTGCTAGCTGTCTCAGTAAAAGCCAGCAAAAAACATGAAAAATATTGGTGGGGCAATAGCACCTACTATGAAACAAATATGTCAATTATGCAGTTAAAAAAGTAAGGAATTAAACTGTGGCCTATATACTGAGCCTTGAAGTTTAAGGGTTTAAATGCAGAGTTTCTGACAGTTTTGTATTCACACAAATACATCAACTGATTAGCAACACAGTAAAAAATGTATAATTCAAAGGCAACCTGAGAAAAGAAACAAGACAAAAGGAACCAAGGTACAAAGGAACAAAGGTAACTGCTACTGGAGGTACATGATGGTGAGGAGTTATGGGTAATGTAGTTTGTGTGTACTCACTGCTGGCAATGTGGTGACCCTCATCGAGCTGTGAATCGTGCTCATGGTAAAGGTGCGGCAGGCCAACTGTCCTCACAGCAGGGTCGAGCACCACAGAGCTCTCGCTCACAGTCACCTCGCTGGCCCCAGTCACAGCGTTAGTGGGTGGGCCGCCCAGCGACAGCTCATAGTCAGGGGGAATATCATCAGAACAGTCTGCGTTTGGCTGCGAGTCAACAAGAATTAACATTAAAACAGTTTATGTAACATATAGTCGATGATTCCACTTGTTTGTTTTGCAGTTGTTTATACAGATGGTAAAATGATGTTTTTCAAGTTGCTTACTATTTGTTTCAAATTTGCTGTGGATACATGGAAAAAGGAGATGCTCCAGGAATTTATAACTCAGATACAGCGATTGACTTTTTAACAGCTGTAATGTCTGGAATAAATTAAGGAGACAAAAAAAAAAAAAACCTGTATCCATGACAAAAAGAAGAGCGGCCATTAAAACTATGAACATTTCTCACAACAGACGTTCAGACAAAATCACTGTTAAAAAATTTGAACAGTCCAAAAAAAAAAAAAAACTTGGATAAAGGAGTTGATAGGAGTAAAGAAAAGATTCCAGGAAGGTATTTACAGTAAGCTAAATCTTTACTACTGCATAACTTATTAGCTTCTTAAAGTACACTGCTTCTGTCTGCTTGACGGACATCTGGCCATAAATTACTCACATACGCCTGCAGACACTGTGATAAATACATTCACCTTTTGCTACACTTGTATGCAGAGGTTTGAACACCCTTGTGCAAATTACACATGTTTCTATTTTCTTCTGAAAATAAGTTATCACATCCTCTACAGGGAACACATTAAAATCTGGTATTTTCGAGCAAATTTTTGTGCACAATTTCTATTTGTTTGCTGAGTTGAACATATTGTAAATAATAAATAAAATACAAAATGTGTACATTTTTTTCCCATCAAATATATTAAATTCAGCAAATAAACTATGTAACTATGCATTCAAATGTAAGGAGCAGAGGAGGATGTGTTTATTTTCACTTCAATATCAACAAAACATGTCATTTGACCAGGGTTCCCAAACGTTTGCACAAGAGTGTATGTTCTTCCTCAACACCAGTGCAGTACAATTAACCCAGGATGATCTTAGGGTGCTACTTGTTTCTCAGAAGAGGAACTGTGTAATCTTGAAAGTGATGAGGCTGTAGAATGGTAAGCTCAAGTTGCTCATCTGCAGGAATTCTACAAGAGATCTAGTTGTGGTGATGAATTTTTCATCTTTTTTATGAACTGAAAATTCAAGCAAACCATTTAAATAAAATAAAATTTAACTGTATGAGTGTGAAGGTTTAAAGGGAGCCTGGTACAGTGTTACTGTGTATGGACTGACGTACTGAAGCCAAACTACAGAATGGCCTCCAGTAGAGCTCCAGTCTTACCGGGATGCCGAGAGCTTTAAGGATGTTCATCTTGCACATGGGACAGGTTCTGTGGTCCTGCAGCCATGGGTCCACACAGTTCTTATGGAAGACATGCCTAAGAAACACAGCAGTCTTAGAATGCTATAATACAGCAGCAAATCTAATACTTGTTAAATACTGACATCCTGATGCCACTGACCTCACCTTCACAGTCAAGCTTCTGTACTTAACAATTACATTCTGAATTTTCAAGAATGTGTGATCTCATGACATCACATAAGGTCACGACCCCTAGTCTATACTGTACCATTCATTATATTTGAGAAGAAGGAAGTTATTTCACCATACAAATAAAACTACTGAAATCTAAAACTGTCTTTGTTCCAAAATGCTGTAAGAAGAGCTGAATAAATCATCCAGGATTATACTGACATGCTTGATTCTTTGAAGCTTACCGGCATGGCAGTATCCTCACTACATCATTGGGCTTGTAGCCTTCGATGCACACGGCGCAGTTGTCAAAATCTGACTCTGTTTCCTAGAAATAAGAGCCACAGAGGCAATGTTATGAGCATGTGGATGTGTGTCTGTGTGTGTGTGTCCGAGTGTGTTTTTGCTAATGGAGATTTCCTAGAAAAGGAGCAGGCAGGGACAGCTCTGCAGTAAAAGGCATGAAGCATGTCTAATGAGAATGAACTGAACACAGGCGGTGGCTACAGCTCTTAGGGCAGGGAGAACAGAGTGAGGATAGGCTACTCAGGCAACCAACCTTTTGAGGAATATTGTCCCTTTACCCCACACACAGTTTATCAGACAAGACACTGTAGTTAGGTGTCTAGTTTTGACCCGGAGTTACGAGAATAACGCAGCTAATAAGTAATGGCTATAGCATCAATTTGCATTGTGTAAACTGCATAGCTAAATCGTCAGATTTAAACTTTAAACTGCATCAAGTTATTAAGTTTTTAAGCAGAGTTGCTTATGTGGTATCTGACACTGTATGACATACTATTATCTATAAAAATGAACAAAATTCAGACTTCAAGGTGGCTGCTACTGCTGGTTTTAGCTGTAACTTACTTTTTATATAGACAGGTTTGAGGTCTGTGATGATGTAGGATGCAGTTTACACCATATTAATTGGCTTTTTTTCAATTGGCCATTAATCATTAGCTGCATTAGTCTTGTGTGTCCAATGTAAAACTAAAAAATAAACGTCAGAACAAAGCCAATCTTTGTTAATCAACAACACAACAAGATAAAAATTGTTGTTCCCTGTATTTGAGTTATAAAATTCCTTAGGATTTTCCTCTAGGCTCCTTCTACATTCTGTCTGGGCCACAGCTCTTCACAGAGTAGTGATTCTCCTGTCTAATGCCCTGAATACAATTCATGAAGACAATGCTAATTCGCTGAAGAATTAAATCAGAGGCACAGCGCTGAAGACAGGAGGACTGGGGTCTCAGACATGCCTAGTACAACAAGAAAAGAAGGTGGCAGCTTGGTGGAACATTCTCTATTTTTTTTTTTTTTAAGTATGATGCAACATAACTGTCTAATATACAGCACTATGCAAAAGTCACAGACCACCATTCATTTATTTGATGTCCCATCAAAAAGGCCATTAAATGTTAATTGTTTTTTGGTATCAGGGAGAAAGCAGAAAACATTAATTTTAAAATTACACAGAAGCCTCATCAACTAAATATAATATCAGTTTTCAGTATTCAGTGTGTCCACACTTTGTGTTTATTCAGTTATTTTCTGGGAGACTTGCTTTCAGTCTTTTTAAAGAAATCTGCAGGGATATTTTTCCAAACCTCCGAAGTGTCAGATGTCCAGTTTCAGTGTTCTAGTACAAACTTTTTACTTTTTTGTCTATTACCTTTTCTCAGTAACAGCTTCTTGGCAGTTACACATCTTTTCAGACCCATAGCATTAGGTTGTCTTCTCACAGTGAAAGGATGGAGAGAAACATCTGTAGATTTGTTCAGATGTGAAGCAAGAATGGTCTACCAGTTCTTGCACAGTTGTTAGGAGTTCCATTTTCTCGATATCTTTAAATCATTTTTAACTCCAGTTTTGGAAACTCCAATTTTTTACTTCTTCCTTTAACTTTCTCCTTCCTTATCTTATATCTAATCTCTTCACATATATCTTCATTATCTAATGCGTTGCTGTAGTGGTTTTACACACACATGAGAAATAAACTTCTAAGGCAGCTATGGTCCGTTTGGGTAGTAGCTTGTGTGAAAATTAGCGTCTCTTTGAAAGGGAAAATTATGTCAGTGTCAACTCTGGGGACAGCTTTAGTTGGGAGGACATAGATAATTTTAAGGTCAGAAGGTTGGAAAAGTGAATGTGGCAGTAAAGTGTACAAAAGTGGACAAATAAAATACTGATAGATTTGATACATTTCATTTTGGTGGCTTTTGTGTAAATTTCTGGTAAACATATGTGCTCTGATGTTTGAAAAACATAGAAAAATGAATAACTTGCACTTGTGGCTGTGTTGACTGGAAATTATAAAAGAAAGGATTTAAGAAATAAAAGAAAGGGTGGTCTCTGTCCTTTGCACACTATTGTACAGCTCCAAAGCAGTGCTGAAAAAATATGATGTGCAGATGATAAGAAATCAAGTCAACCTTGTCCCCCTTCCTGATAGTCCGCACTTGAAGCTTGCTGATGGCCTTCTTTGCAGCATCCCCCAGTCGCCTCTGAAAAAGACAAAAACTCTGCATGAGATCCAGAACATTCAGCATGTTCAGCAACTGTGGTGAAACCTCTTATGTTTCTTTGAGAGAAAGTCCAAAGCAGCGGTGCTGGAAGATCACAGCATCACACTGGGCTAACCTACCTGAGTGACCATATCAGTTAATTATCAGGTGTGTTAGAGCTTGCAAAACACCAAACCCTGCAGTACTGCAGTCCTCTGGGACTTGAGTTGACACTGCTGATCTATGCTTTAAGCTGCACAGAGGTCTAAAAATACTACTGCAAATGCAAAGTGAACTAGATAAGCATTTGTGCCAACAAACGTTATCAGCACCACCTACCACTACACTACTGAAAGTATATCATCGGTGTCACAGGAAAACATCACAAGTCCATAGGTATTTTGCTTTACACTATTCCAAAAAATGCCAGGTGCGCTTTACATTGAGTGAATAATTCAAGACGAATGGACCAAACGGGAGTGGTCCCAATATAACTACTATTGCAGCGTTAACAAACATCAACGATAAGATTTTTTTCTTCTCCTACTAAATGAACGTTTAAAGAGGTGCAAGGTTTTGTGTGGGTGTGCTTTTCGACTCATTTTGATATTTAAGTATCCATAAGGCTTAATGAATGGATTGTCGTGGCAGAATGTGACACCAATCACCCACGCCAGACAACTTGTTAAACAAATTACTTTATCTACAAGTCTTACATCGCTGGGTTCAGTTGGAGAAAAAAGACTTCAGTTTTTATTGCACGCAAAGTGCATTCAGCCTGGGCATTAGCCTCTGTACCCAAATGCGAATACAATGTACAGTTCCATATTTTTATATACTTTTCAGAGATGGAGTATGCCTTTCTCTTTCTCTTGATGTGCCATTACCTGTTTTGTCCATCATTAAACCAAAGATTTACCACTTTTTTGGACCCAATTAAATTCGCCCATTAAAAAGGTCTAGTTGTCTTTATCGTATCTAATCATTAAAAAGGCCAAGCTGCATCTTTGGTACCCAGCACCCCCTTGGTGCGTATCAAACACCTGTTTATACACTGGCCTCCTTGTGGCTTAAGGTTCAAAGGGTTCACTTAAAGGCCTCTGCTGCTTAGAAAGGTTCTGGTATTTTCCAACACACAGACAAAATCTCAGGGGCTTTGCTGTCTTATGTACACTTTCCAATGTCCTATATATAACTTATGAATATGATGTTCTGTTTAATCATCATGTTTGATTATTATGTTAGAATTTTTCATGTCATTCCATCAGGATAATCGATTAACTGTGGGGGGAGGAAAATCCAACACCCCAAAAAATGCAGGCTTTTAAGTGAAAGCACTTGCGTTGCACATTTAGCAACACAAAGATAAATACATTTGAAAACATGCTTTATTATTCGAAAATGTCCAGAGGAAATCGGTAGGATTGGAGGAGTGACAGAAGCTGCCTTCAGATGAGCTAAAACTATAACTAATCACTACGGCACTGGACGCTGAAGAGGACTTTCATAGGTGGACAATGATGTCTTCTCATGGTGGGGCGTAGAGCCGATGTTAGTTTGTCTGAAAAATATATTTTCATTGTTTCTGGACCTAACTAACATCAGCTAGAGTCTTAGCTAACAGCAGTTAGAGTAGTTAGAAAAAAAAGCTGCACCTCTTCCTTCTTAGCTGTGTCCTTAATGCAACTCCATGGCAACACACTCATTTTAAGGCAATCGTGGTGTGTAGTAGCAAAGTGTAACATAATACACTTATTTACTCGCAAATATATAAAACATAAAATTGCTGTTTGACTGAAGTGTTGGTCTATACATCCCATAATAAAATGACAAATACCCAAATAGTGATTTCCACACTGAAATATAAGCACACTGAATGGTTAAACGAGTACCCGTCCACATCCCTAGTGTGCGTGTACCTGGTTGCGATCTCGCGCGTTGGCGTAGCGGAACCGCTGGATGTAGTAAAAGACGAGCCAGGCCAGTGAGATGATCATGAGGACAATGAAGGAGATGGAGACGAAGACTACGGAAGTGCGGCTCACATACTTCTGGAGGTTGCGTGTGCCAATAGTGATGTGCATAATCACGCTCACGTTCTTCTCCAGCAGGGCCGCAATCTCCCGCCCTTTCGGCTCTGGGATCATGATGGCCACCACGTCTCCCGTTCCTAAGGGCCAAAAGGATAGAAGGGTCATATCAAATGGATATGCAGTTACGATGGCCTGGGGTGTAAGAACTGGGATAGGAAAGCAGAATTATTTGTTTTCATTATACAGCCTACTGTACTAAAAAATAAAAGCAAATATATAGCAAGTGCTTTTATGTTTTAGGGCTTGTGACTCGTTCAGCAACGGAGCTGCAAAGCCATGAAAAACATTTGACAAAACTGTGCCCAGATATTTAACGCATACATGTATTTAATGTGCATTTACTTTAGAAAATTCAGTCGCAGCCTTGAATGCAGTTCTGTTGTTCATTAAAAAAGTACAAAAAGTACAATAAGTAACATGTTTGCAGATTAAAAAAGACTATAATCTGTTCTTATGTGGAAACTTGATGAGTGTGGGAAAATGTGCCAAATCACCAGAAAATGGAACTATTCTCCTAATGCTACTACATTTCCCATGATTACTAGAGGACAGTCATTATCAGATGAAGCAGTCTGTAGTTTTGTTGGTCTGTAGCAGCTGAAGCTGCTTGTCTGTGCTCATCCCGCTGAGGTAAAAATAGTTCACATCAGGAGAGCACTGTGTGCAACAATGAAAAATTAGCGTCATACCCAGTGACAGCACTGGCGCTAGCACGGCAGAGAGAGAGCCGGGATGAGCAAACAAAAGCCCTGCTGCTCGGCCTGATCAATCTCTATGGCAACAGCATCTCCTGCCAACTGCCAATCAGGTCACACCTCAGCTGACTTTCAGAACGTTCGATTGTAACGTGAGTTTCGTCCAGGGTGGCCAGGTCAGACCATATTTCTTACCATGGCAGTCTTTGTCTCACACTAAAGATGCATTAAAGAAACATCTAATTCAAAACCTAATTTACACGATTTTCCACCCCAAACGCAGTTAATCAGCCAAGACACGTTTAGTGTCCAAGATTTATATCTTTAGTTTAGAACTGGGGCTACCAGGCTAACGGCGGCAACAAAAGCTGGAAGTAAACAGTCACCGAAACCATATCCACAAATAAAAAGAAGTTAACTGGTGGTCACTGGCGGAGTCACTAGTTTCCTCACGTATATTCTAGCTCAAACATACACAGTTGAGGCTCATTTGTGCAGAAAAGCTGGTCCTCAAATAGGTAACTGAACAAATGTACTGATTTTTTTTTTTTAGTACACATGCTTAGCCTTTCTATTTTATACAATATCGACTTGAATTACGACCTAGATGCGGTTTGAGTGGGTTGGAAAGTATGGGTGGAAATGGTTTGGGAGACTTTTCACTTCTAGTGTTAGTTAGCAATGTCTTGGCTCATCGACTGCATTTAGGATAAGAGGCATTTATGTACATTTAAATGTTTGCCAAACTACTGCTGTAAACTACTTTTTAAACATTAATACATTGATAGTCATTGTGAGCTTTTAAAACTCCCTACGTATGGAGATGATCAACTGCAATCAAACTATACACACTTCTAGCCCTTAAGAGCAAATTCAGCCCTGCGTTTCCAGAACACAGTCAGCTAAATGGATAATTTTCACAATTTTTACAAGCGCAGTCTGCAAGAGCAGTCTCCACTCTGCACTGAGGCTCCAGTCTATTACCAAAACACCATTTACTCTGGATTATGTGCAAGCACTGTGAAGCATTACACCATGAATTAAGCCTTTGTATCAAATTGGCTGATGCACTGTGTAGGCTCGATGCAAAACAGAGGCAACTGTGCCAACTATGTGCTTGCCTCCTATGTAACGTAGTACTCAGCCCCCCCGAGGATCATAGGAGTGCAATTGCTGCAAAGCTGTAAAAACAGCAACATAAAACTCTCCAGAGCAAAAAAAGCTCCACTTTTCGCTCCACTGCAGCTAAAAATAGGCCCACTCTATTTCAGTTCTTTGACTCCAACTCAGTGGCAAGTCCTGACAGGCCTGTCACCTCGTCTCTGCCTCGGCGCATCAATCAGAGCTCTCTCATTCAGCCTCTTCAGCACGCTGAGCAGATCTGGACCTCTTCCAGATCGGAAGCAGACATTGAGGAGTCCCCAAAGAGAAGCGTAAGCACTTCCTACAGCCTTCTATAGCAGAATCCAATCTCTCACTAGGGGAAGCTCCAAATAGCTGCCCGCCGAGGGAAGAATCGATAACACTGGGGAGACACTTGTGAGGATTTGGAACTCAGCCACATCTGAGAACAGGGCAGCCATGTTTAAATGAAGCCTTTCGTTGTGGAGGCCAGAGCACAACGACCCAACAAACACCAACATTACAACACCGGCAGCTGATTTAGAACCTCTAGGGGAAAAAAAAAAAAGCTAGAACAAAATGAAATCAATCATTGTAAATGGGAAGAACATTCTAAATCTGCGTAAATAGGGGGACATTCTAGAACAGATTAAATGGGGAGAACACCGTAAAATAGTGTGCAAGGGAAAAACATTCTAGATCAGTACGAATGGAGAAAACATTCTGGAACAGTGTGAATGGAGAGAACATTCTAAAAAAAAAAATAAAAAAAAAAAAGTGTAAATGAGGGAACCGTTCTAGAACAGCATTAATGCCTTCAAGGCCTTCAACTCCAGACCTTGAATCTAAGTCCTGTCTTTCTTGGTTACTGTTCCCATGTTCATCAAACTTTCAGCTCAACCACCTTGTGGCATCTGTAGCACTTGTGCAAACAGACTGAAACATTCAATAGCACAACAGAATTTAGACACACACAGAGGAGAACATTTGAAATTAAAAAAAAAAAACACTTTATTATTTAAAAACAAACTTGCTATAAAGGATTTACAGCGCAGACTTTTCGATTTTTGAGAACTGACAAAATATTAATGTAGGCCAAATTAAAGCGAAAAGGAATCTTTAAACCACGTTAATATTAATCAGTGCAGAAAAATCGTTAAGCCACTCAGCATTAAAGCGCTAGTTTGTCCACATCTAATAAGGAGGAGCGACATACAATGAAGGCTAAAGCTAACCATGGAGCCGGTCAGTTAGATTCAGAAAACTGATGAGTCAGTAAACAACTGTATTAATATTCATCTTTACACATAATGTTTGGATCGCAAACAAAAGCAAGGTCCCAAGTACTATGGTAAGAAAAGCTAACTTAGCTAGCTAACTGAACTCATCTTAACATTGCTCCGTAATATTATTTCTCATTAGATATCATTACATTAAATGTTAGCAAATACAGCGTGTTGTTATCGTTTAATTGCCAGGCCTACTCTGCTTTACAGCTATCATCCCACCACTATTAGGCGAGAGATACAGAGCAAATGGACCAAGAGGTGCCACCTTGTTACCCTGACAACCCTCTGCTTGTAGATGGACACAAGAATCTTGTATCAGGTGCTAGTTTGGAGGCTATAAATATCTACAGGCGCGCGAGGGGGAACCAAATAGAAACACAACAACAGCCAGCATTATCATGGTATGTCTTTTATGCTTTTACGTAAC
>JAILXH010219917.1:4721-16913 GCA_023558415.1 Piaractus mesopotamicus
AATGCAAACTAATTTCAGTGTTGAATTGCAGTTTTTTCACTCTTATGATTGCTTTAAGATCCGTCACGGAATCTTCTCCACAGATTAATGTGAAACTGGTTTAAAATAATAACAGTTTAACCAGGTTTCTTTTGTCATTGCTTGTTTAGCGCCTCCTAACTATGCAGATGTTGTGTCAGAAGAGGAGTTTGACCAGCACCATCCAACCGTCTCACCTTCCCAGCGGTCAGATGAGCTGGAGAGGCAGCTGGGTAGCCAGGCCTTCGCTTACATTCAGGAGTTCCGCTTCCAGCCACCTCCACTATACTCAGCGGTCAGTCTTTTCATCCTCCCGCTCTCATATTCATATATAATTCAGTTTCATTCGATATCCATGCCTGTTTTTCTCATTGCAGGTTGACCCAAACCCAGTGGAACATCAGTCAGTATTTTGTCTCTGAGGGCTGCAACTAACACAAGGATACAGTTGATATTCTACATATCTTTCCTTATTTGGAGGAGACCAAAGAAAAAAACAGCCTGAGCCTCATTGCACAATAACAAATGATTGTGGTGCACAGTAGTTAGGGTCCCTTCAGGTGTCATAAAGTTGTGATGTTTAGAGCAAGCACTTGTTTGGAAAGTGCAAACTAAGAGAATGTGAAAAAAACCTGAAGAATCTAAAGCGCTGTTAGAGTTTGGGCTTAGTAATTGTGTAAGTACTGTTCATGTGTTTATAACAGCTATAGCCAACTGTAGCAGCTGTGAGCTGTGAAAGATCACTGCAGACATACACATGTACAAACAAAAGTATGGGTTCCTGTTTACATTTTGAGTTGTTCCAGAGCACAGGGGCTCAGTTTCCATCATTGTCAAAGAACAATGGCACTTTCCATACTCTTCTTGTTTGGTTTTAGTTTGTTTTCTTCGTATACCTGTTGTGTTCAGTTGACAGTGTAAACTGTGCAACAGTGCTGCTCTTTAGATGATTTGTATGGAAGCATAGAAGCACTAAATCAAGAAGCACTTTACAAATGTAAATTGGCTTTTATGTTGCTTTCACCGATTCACCCATTTTGCCCTTCACTTTTACCTCACCTTTTCCCCAGTCCCCTGTTAGCATTTTCTGATGATGCCTTGTCGATGTTCTCAGAAACTGGAAATATGAGCTAAGATGGCTGTTTTGGTCAAGCTGGTAACTGTTACAGTCAATATGTGCTACAATTCTCAGGTTTACTGGATTGTAAAAGAAAGCATTTCCAGGGTTCACAGTCAGAAATTGAAAGGAGAGAAAGAATGTTAGTGGTTGTCAGTGGATGAGGTTGCTTACAACACTGCACTACAGTACTGGTCACATTTTGCCAGGAAAAAAAAAAAGATAAGCGCTAATAATAACCTAATAATGTTTACAAATCTCCACTGCTGCCTTGAGTCCAGGCATATATTTTATAAACATAACTACACCCTTTACTTTTAAAACTCTTAATTAACATCATTATCTTAACATGCCTGGATACACTGGGGTGTGAATGAATGGTGAATTGTTACGCTTGCATTGGGGAAAAATGTAAACCCAAAGTGTTTTGTTTTTTTTTTCTTTTGTACTAGTATTTTTGTATAATTCAATAAATTGTTTGAAAACTGCTCTGCAAACTGTTCTTTTTTCACTATTACATATGCAATTCATTGTCTAAATGTACAAAGGCAAATGAAAACAAACGAACCAATAGGAAAGTTCTGATTTGTGATTTCATTTGTGATTGAAGCTGTCTCTATTATAAAGGCAAAAAAAGACAGGTCAGTTTCTCTTTCATGGTCAACATGTAAATGTATGTTAGTTAACAAGAGGTGGGGGTGAGTCACTCCATGTTCAAGAAGGGACCATTTCCCTATAAAGCATGCACCTGCAGTGCAACAAGCAAAACGTTTACCCCAATAAAGATGATGTAAATTAAAATTAGACAGCGGAAATATATGTAAAGAAGGAAAAAGCAGCAAACTTAAAAAGCCAAACTATCAAGAATTCTACATAAAGCATACTGCAACAGATTTCTTTTTTCTCAATTATGTCTTACCTCTGTTGACAATTTACAGATCACTGCCAACAAGGATGATCCAACTTGTTTCTTTAACACAGGTGCCTGATATTTCATATTTAGAAATAATTGTCTTCTACTGTGCCGAAGTATCGGGTCTCATTTCATAGATACACCGGCACAACTTTTGAATATCTGGAGATTTAAATGCGAAGTACATTGAAAGGAACAACACTAACTCACTGGTAAAAAAAAACTGCTTAAAAAAAAAAAAACTCAACCGAGATAACAGAGGATAATCTAATGGTTGCTAAGCAGCAATTGGAGGGAAAAAAATGAAGCGGATGTTTAGGAAAGATGTGGAGTGCATCAGAATTACATTTGGCCGTGACACAATCTTAAAACACAAGTTCCCATTATAAGTCGGTCATATTTGCAGCCGCTTTGGAGAAATGAGTTTCCTTGAGTGCCTTGCCTGAGAAGTACAACTGCAGGGAAATACTGTAAGCATGGATGTTTTTTTTGGTGGTAGTTGAACATATAATTGTATTCCTACAGTGAAGGCGACCAACCACTTATCGCATGCTTGTAATTGAAGAAGCACGCGAGTAACTGCTGCTAACTCTGTTACTTTGGTAGATCTTATGTCAGCTTCGCCAGTTTTAGCCCCACTCAACTCAAATCGAAGAGAAGAAAACGGCAAGAAAAAGTCATTTCAAAGATCTCAAAAAAAGACCAACATCATATTTCTCTAACGGTTCATAGCGAAAACATCACAACAACAACAGATCAACTATAGAGAAAATCATGAAAATGGGTGGACAGGAGCTTTAATTAAAATTACGCCATTCTCAAAGTTTAGAAACTCAAGGGAAGGACTATGCAGAATAACTTAATAACAGAGCTGTCATTTCTATGTGTTGCCCAGAGAGCTGTGGACAACTGTGTGTTCTAACAGTGTGAATTCAGTCTTGTAGGACACAACAGTTGTGTAAACAGACACATAAATCAGTTTCCATGGAGGGAGCACATGCATGCCACAGTCATACTGTCACTGTTTCACGAGTCAGTTCTTAGTCTCTAGAGGAAAGGTCAAGATAATATGAACCATCTGAACGTCAGAATTACTTCTATCCTCTGTCCTAACATTGCCATTCAATCCCCAATGTCTAATATGGGGCAACCGCTGTAGAGTAGATCCCCTGATCACAGTCTTAGAAAAACATTTTAAAAGGAACCGTGTTCTCAAAATCTTCAACTTTTTGAACAATGCAAGTTAAAGTACGAAGCATCATACCTTATAAAATAGATACCAACCATCCACTGCCATATAGCTATCAATAAGAATACTACAAATACCACATGAACCAAATCCTCTAAGATCATAATTCATAGCTTAGATGTGTCACCTCATTTGTATATGCAAAAAGTACCTTTTTGGAACAGAATCCCGAAGGTCCTTGAAAAGTCCTTGTGTTTGATGTTTAAGATGGAATGGGGAACCCTGCACATTAGTGCCTTCTTGATGCATCCATCATGGAGGACTCTGGTCATGGGCATTTGTTCCTGTTGGGGATACACCTGGGAGTTTGAGTCTCAGCTAATGAGAGCCAGCCCAGGTGTGTGCACACTAACTAGTGCAAATCTCTGTAAAGTCTCTTACACCCACAGTGGGCTACATTCATGGAATGTTCAACAGAATTTTCCATCTTAAATCTACAGATTATGCATTAACATCTAAACATTTTCACTATTTTTCAGGTATTTCATTCAGTCCATTTAACATTTAGGTAATTGTTTCCAGTAGTGGGTTTCCATCCACCAGCTTTTCATGAATTTAAAAAATGCATGTAAAAAAAAAACCCAAAAACAAACAAAGAAAAAAAACAAAATGGAAAAAGCCTGAAATAAAAAAAAACCCACCCAAATATGGGCAAAAGAGTTTTACGCTAGGACAAGGTGGAATAGTTAGAATATTTCTAAAGCCGAAATGCAAAAAAAGGGTGATGGAAAAGGGTTTTTTGAATAAACAATGATATATCAAGCTGTAAGTGAGAAATGATCAGCCCTACAGATGGTCATAGCGCTTATAGAAGGCCACTTTCAACATTCTGAACTGCCTAATCAAAGCTTGTTTGAAAAATTACTCTTTACAATGTGCTCCCAGAATTGTCTGCTGTGTTCGTGTTCCCAGCTGCAAGGTGGACATCGTTGGGGTGACAAGAAGATTTCAGGCCTCTTTAGGTGGGCCACTGCTCGTCCTGCCTGGTGTCTCTGAGCTGCAACCAACACAGCCATAAAAATGGCAAATAGCTGTAACGATAACTATACTCAAAGCAAATACCGAGTTAATCGTGCTTGTTTCGATGCAGCCCCTAATCATGGTAGCCTATGTCATCTAAAGTTTCTTTGCATCTGTAGTGGATGGAAACACGACTTCATTCATTTTTTTTTCTCTTGAAATTTCATAAATGAGCAAAACATTTGCCAAACACACATACACAATCTAAGCTGCTTATCCTTCTGGGTTGCAGGGGGTGCTGGAGCCTATCCCAGCGGTCATTGGGCGGAAGGCAGGAAACACTGTGGACAGGTCGCCAGTCCATCCCATGGCACACACACAGACACCTAGGGGCAATTTAGCATGCCCAGTTCACGTGACTACATATCTTTGGACTGTGGGACGAAACCCATGCAGACACAGGGAGAACATACAAACTCCATACAGAAGGGACCCTGGCGACCTGGCCGGGGAACCGAACCGAGGTCCTTCTTGCTGTGAGGTGACAGCGCTACCTACTGTGCCACCGTTATTTGTCTTTATTTGTTATAAGTTCCAAAGCACGTCTGTATTATTTTAGCTTCCATGCCCTCAAACGTAAGGTAAAATAAGTAGAAGCAGAAGAGCTATGGAGTAGGTAAAACTAGCATCACAGCACATAGCAGAGAGAACCAACAGGCTTCTTAAAATTCTCTCTCAAACAGAAACAAAAACTGACTATTAGGGTGCATTCCTGCACACTTCCTAAAGGAATGTGAACCCCAATTTCACAACATCATCAGCTGTTTCTTTTTAAATGCTCTCCAGCAGTGCAGGTGAAACACGCACTATATGCCTGAAAGACATTCACTGGTATGTTTAACAAAAGTGGAAGAGGTGAAACTTTCTGTACCCATAAACTCAAAGACAACACGCTGGGACACATTCCATGACAACGTTTATCAAATATGTTTTTTTAATAAAATCTTAAATTTGGACCTCAAAAATGTTCTAGAAAAGAACAGGTGTATACTTGCAGCCTTTTCAGAGGAAGAGTGCCAAGAATTACGTGTAGCACTATACAGATAGCTACTACACATCTAGTTCCAGTCTTACATTTTAAGTGATAGATGTTGTCACTAAATGTGTTTTGAATGAGAAAACTTTTTTTCAGACTCTCATTCCCTGAGAACTTGGCAGCACTTTTACAACTAGGCCTGCCAGGACGTCATGCGTGAGCATGCCAATGTCCAGTGATCGTGTGTAACACTGCTGATTCCCATCCATGCTCGTGTCTGTTTATCTCTCTCTGTACGTGCTCCTGGCATTCACACAGGCTTTGGAACTTGGCAGCAGTTGTGGAAAGGCTTGGTATATCCCTGTTGACAGGACTGAGTGCATACCACCACGTCCAGTTTGTTTCCCTGAGCTGGGATGTCCCTTGATGATTTTCAGACCACGATTTAAATTACTTTAACTTGATCTCCAATGTGTATTACAAAGCTCATAGTCACTGAAAAGAAAATCTAAGCATTTGGATAGTAAGTAGCACAGGTTTAATTAGTATTTGAGGGTAGTTTTTGTAACAGTAGTAACGCCGAGTTGCCAGTTTTTAAGGTGCTCCTACCTTGTACCTGCGCTCATTAGCCATTTTCACCTACCATAGAGATGTACAGCAGTTCAACTGTGTAAAAGGGACCACTGCTGACCAGATATTATTGTTAGTAACACTGAGATGGTAGAGGCACAGTTGTGTGTTCCACCTGGTAAGAGTGTACTCCACACAGCAGTGCTGCTGGGGTTTTAAACACTGTGTACAATGAGGGCACCTTTCCACTGCACCAAGTACTGGGACCTTTGGCACCTTTAGCTGTGGGTCTGATATTAAAGATTACAGTTGTATGGTCTTTGGCACCTACTCAGATTTGGTACCAGCAGGATCAAAAGGTATTTGTATCCTCCTCTGTCTTCGGCAATACTTACAGCTCAAGCTGACGACAATTTAACGTTTTTCCCATTACTTTTTTTTCCCTTTGTATCTTTTGTTTCACAATAAGGGCTCATAACTAGGATAAAACCTTTAGTAAATTTGGGTGTACATTTATAGTGAATAAATTGTAAACTAACTGTCGAATATGTGTATTTCACTAGAAATTTTACCCATTCATAATTATTATTTACCTTTTCCTTCATTTGTTTACTTCTCATCCCTCCATTCTTCCATGAACTGCCATTACTGTTCCATGAACTGATTTGTCACCAGTTCCTAAATAAATTTTATTTATTTATATATTTACTCATTATTTGCTGCTGGAAATAGAATAGAGTAGAACAGAATAGAATAGAACTTTGTTCCTCCAAAAAAAAAAAAAAAAAACCCCAAAAAAATAAAAATGAAACTACATGTTGAAACCTATATAATCTAAATCAATTGATAGATTTACAAAGATTTTATTTCATGTACACCTTTCTCTCTCTCTTTCTCTCTCTCGCTTCACAGTCCTCACTGATTATGGAAGGTTATTCAATAAGTTAACAACACACAATACAGTCTAATGTACCTGCTGCTTTCTTAATTACGTGACACTATGCCATTAATATGCAGCTAACAGTGAACTCTCTCATGCTTGTGGTAGTATGATATTAATAAGCAACACAAAACAAAACTTCCAACTACCAGTAATTTCTCATTTGGCTGTTATTATAGCCAACCACAGAGCTTATTGCCTAAACTAAGCAGCTACTAGAACTAGGCTAAAGCATGTTCGTTCAGCTAGCAACATTACACGTGCTATAAATAAATTAAAAAAAACAAATGTGAAGTTTGCATACAAAGTTTTTACATTTTTTTTAATTTTGCCTCTGTACACCACCGTAATTGATTTGAAATGAAGCAGTCAAGATGTGACTGAAGTGTAGACATTCAGCTTTGATTGAAGGAGTTTAACAAAACTATTGCATTAACTGTTTAGGAATTACAACTATTTTTTATACAGTCCCTCTATTTTCACAGGCTCAAAGGTAATTGTACCAAGTAATAACTGTAAATACAATGGACATCATCTTCAGTTACTGCTTGTTTGTGGGTCTTTCTGCCTTCAGTTTTATCTTCTGTAAGTGAAAAGCATGCTCAGTTGGGTTGAGGTCATGTGACTGGCTCGGCCATTTAAGAACATGCCATTTCTTTGCCTTAAGGAGCTCTTAGGTTGCTTTCACGGTATGTTTTGAGTCAGTATCTGTCTGTACTGTGAAGCACCATCCAATCAGTTTTGTAGCATTTGAATGAATCTGAGGAGAAAGTAAAGCTCTATACATTTCAGAATGTTTTTTAGCAAAGTCTAATCTGGGCTTTCTGTTCTTGAGTGTTACCAGTGGTTTTCATCTTGAGTTAAACCTTGAATTCACATTCGTAAAGGCGTCTCTTGATTGTAGACTTTGACAATGATACGCTAACCTCTTCTAGCATGTCCTTGATTTGACAAGATGTTATGAAGAGTTTTTTCTTCACCTGCGATCATCCACTTTAGTTTCATCCACTTTACTTTAGGTGCTGCTGACCTCACCAGTGCATTCCTTCATTTTTTTTTTTACCAAGCTGTTGTCCACTCCTAAAGTTTCTGTTATCACTCTCATATGTTTGTTTTGTTTTTTCAGCCTAATGTTGGCCCTCTTCACTTGCACCGACACCTTTCCGGACTGCATATTGAGAATTCCCGTAAACAACTACCAAGTGCATATTCAGCACTTGGAATCAAATACAGACCTCTCTCTTTATTTTTTGTGATATGAAATAAAGAGGGAACAGGCCACCCCTGGCCATGAAACTGCTTATCAGTCAACAGGCCAATTACTTTTGAGCCTGTGAAAATGAAGGGACTATGTAAATAATGGCTGTAATTCCTAAACAGTTAATACATTATTTTTTATTAAACCGCTTGAATCAAAGCCTAAATTTCAATCACATCTTACCTGCCTCATTTCAATTCAATGTCCAAATACGTATCAACCTGGCTGTATGCTGTATGTTGTATCCCAGCTGTCTCAAGGTGAAGGTGAACTAGAACTAGTTCCTGTTTGGGTCACTTCTTAAGTTGGGCATAATGACCTCATTCTCGTGTGGACAGGGATACAAAACAGGTTAAATGCTTCAGCCCTTCTGGCCAGTGTCAGCTATGAGCGTGCATTAAACAGCTGAGTTTACTAATTAGAAGGGAAGTCTGTATGCTATCTATCTAAACTGGCAACTCGGTGTAGGTACAGGCCTACAGTCAGATCAACACATACCACATCACATCCTGTCCTGGTGTTATTTAGCACATCAGCACAACTTTCAGCTTGTATTGTATTCCTTAGATACATGTATATAATATCTCATTGTACTGTATCCATATTTACGTCCTCATGTTCAGTGTTTGAGTGAAGAATGGTCATCTGAGTAGCTTTAAGGCTTCCTACAGGACACCTGGGCCTCTAATGTTACTATGCGATACACAATAGTAATTTTCAGTGTCAGTGTCAATAGACCTCTAAAGTCATTCTGTGTCATGCCTGTATCAGGAACTCCAAGTCTAAGCTGGCTTTCTCTATGACGGAAATGAATGCCATTTTCAAAAAAACCCCACATATATGCTACAAGCATGCTAACACTCCTGCGCACTGAAATTATGTTGCATGATAGTAAGTCTGCTATTCAACACTATAATATACCAACACCAGCTACTCAAACTGCAGCCTAAAACTGCCAAAGCCTCTGAACTACCACATTTGACACAGCTTGCTGGTTTGTCTGAGGTATTTTGGTGATGTTGTCATTCTTAAGATGTCAATTCAGTCCAAACTGGAACTAATTTCCATCATGGAGCAAAGAAGTACAGGCCCAGACTTCCAAATATGGGCATGGCGGCGACCACCGAATGATGACGCGGCGACCACCGAATGATGACACCGCTTCAGAGGTCTATGCTGACAGAGTGAAACCCAGCTGGTTTCTTTGATGTATGTAAACTGTGCGTGTGCACACGTGTGTCAGCATAACCTCTTAGTCAGTCTGTGATACCGAACAGGCGGACCCTCTTAAACTCTGAGTGCCCCGAGTCCCATGCCATATCTAGTATGAGTATGGTTAAATGTGTAGGGCAGTGAATTATTTAGTATGTGGCCATCACAAGCGCAGCTGTTACTCTCCCAAATGCTTCCCCTGCACTGCAAACAAACAAGAAGACAAAAAACAGAAAGATAAGATTTTGCAGAGGACTCAATGAAAAAAAGAACACACTGCTTACTCGTGCTCGCTCCCGTACAACCACAAATGCTTATACGTATGTCTAAAACAGCCAGTATGGGACTGGACGTTGATAAGGGCATTCATGGTCAGCATATTTACCCTGCTGTGGTGGGAAGCTACAGTAAAAGACTATCATTCTCTTCAAGATGAGGTGGAAAGTGGTTAGTAGATTCCTTTCAATGAAATTTAAATACACCGAATTAGATGCAGGCAAGAAATGTTAGATGCTTCATATTAAACTGCTTTTTCATAGCGTGACAGTGCCTTTAATGGTCCAGTGGGAAGTTCATATGAAAACACACTGCTCCGGACACTGTCTAAATTAAATAGCTCCCACGCTCTGTCAAATCCTCTTCTGACAGCAGGCCTGGTTATGCAGGGAGACGTGGTTACACAGGAGGACATGGTCACTGCAAAGGACAAGAAGCACTGGTTTGTTCAAATCCTTCCGCAGAAATGAATCTAAATTTGGGACTCATCATGTCACGCGTCTTCAGGTCGATGCTCCCTTCCCTCCACTGTCCTCCATTGTTACCTAAAGGCGCGCCATGTAAGTGCAGCCTTACGCGTCAGTAATGCCACTGATGGGGCTGTGAGTGTTCTGCTTGGATTTTCTTGATCTTTCCATAGAGAATTAGGCTCCATTAGCGTCTATGGGCTTAAAGTTGCCTTCACTGGAACTGTGGGGTGGAAAGCTTCATTAACTAAATGAGACAAAACAGTCATCTCTGGAGAGCATAGAAAATTTTGGAATCACTTATATAAAGTCATATTAAATGTTGTTATTCAAGAATGACAGTCTCATTCAAAAGTTTGGGTGCGCCTGGTCAACTTGGCAAAAATAAATGAACATGTCCTGTACAGAGAATATTCTTCTACACACTTTAATGCACAAATATCTTTTTTTGGGGGGGGGTTGTCCTTTGTTTTGTCTTTTTTGGGGGATATTTTGTGTAATTTTACGTATTGGAAAATAAAACAACATAAAATACGGCACATTTTATATTGCATGTTTTTTTCCAATATGTTAAAAGCAAAAAAAATAGAAACTGTGCACAAAAATGTACAGAGAAATGCCTTAGTTACAATTGTTTCCTGTAGAGGATTAACTTTTCTCTTAGAAAATCAACAAAACATGTACTTTGACCAAACCTTTGCATACTACTGTATACAGTGTAGACTGAAATGATCTGAACGACACCAAAACTTAAACTGATGGTTTACTCACAATTTTAAACAGTTTGAAACAACTAAAAATTATGACATGGTAAAAAAATAGTCATTTTTTTAATGATGTGTGTAATTTCTTTTGACAAAATGGCTATAAATAGCATCAGATCAGTGAGATTTGCCCATTTTAGACATTAATTTCTTACTTTGGATGCTTTACATTGGAATCATCTACAGCTCCATCCATCATTAAAAATGTCTTCATTTTTACAGCATCCAACAAATTGTTTGAAATCTATTAAATATTAGCATCATATTAACTATTTTAATGAATCATTTTATGTATCATGTATCTATAATTGGTTTCATTTTGTGATTCCAAAATACTGAATGCTAGTTTAAGTAAAGTTGCCATTCATGAACAATCACGGTAAAAAGGGACTATTCAATTATTCAGTCGAGTGTGGCTCTTTCATCCTGCATGATGTAAACTAGAGTAGAATGAGTAGAGTCAATTAAACTTTTACCTTTCTCACTAATATACCACATAAATAAAGTACATGCAACTTCCCTGTTACACCTCACAACAAGATGCAAGACCACGCTCCCCAGGAGTGTACAGAGAAACAGCCCCAACCACTGCATGACTGTTTCTCACTCATTCAGTAACCTCGCAGAAGATTAAACCATATACAAGCTGCAGTCCTGCTTTTGAAGGTGCATTTTACTGCAGAAGAGGGAAATGTTCCCAAATTTCTTTGGCCTTAAGCAAAATTTAATTAAACTGAATCATTAAACATTACTATTGAATCACTAATCACTAAACGTTATTATTCAACAAAACAGACAACAACAACAACAACAGCAGCAACAGCAATACTACTGCTACTACTACAAATAATAATAATAATAATAATAATAATAATAATACTTTTATTCTAAACTTGTCACTCCAAATTAGGCAGCAGCCTCCACCAGGCCAAGTCTGCCATCTACTGTTCTTGCTGACTTTCAATTGACTTTCAGCTGAGATATTACAGCTTTCACATCAGTGAAACATCCACATCAAGCCGTACATTCATGACAAAAGAAAACTAACCAAAGTGTAATATGTTTAGAATTCTGTTGCTGTTACTGAATCAAATATATCTTTTATTGTGTCAAAATGTCAACCTTTTAAGACACTTTCAATTTTCCTGCCTCCTCATACTTTGTTAATTTACTACACTCAGCACTATGGGCATGTGGAGTGCATTAGTACAGTGCTCCCTAGGACTCATCCAACAGCAGATTTGATCAGACCTGTGGACAATCTCTGAGGCATAGTAATGCTTACATATAAAATCCTGGTAAATCATTCTGTTAAGCAGAATATTGTGCTGAATGGACCAATCAAAATGGTTCAAAATTACTTTGAAAAACAGCTCTGTTGCATTAACTTCCATTGCAAGTTGAGAGTGTTT
>JAILXH010219941.1:0-11465 GCA_023558415.1 Piaractus mesopotamicus
ATGCGCCTCAGCATCCGCTGACCCCGCTCTGTCATTTTACGTGGCCTACCACTTCGTGGCTGAGTTGCTGTCGTTCTCAATCGCTTCTACTTTCTTATAATACCACTGAAAGTTGACTGTGGAATATTTAGTAGCAAGGAAATTTCACGACCGGACTTGTTGCACAGGTGGCATCCTATCACGGTACCACGCTGGAATTCACTGAGCTCCTGAGAGCGACCCATTCTTTCACTAATGTTTGTAGAAGCCGTCTGTATGCCTGGGGATGGGTTTATACACTTGTGGCCACGGAAGTGATTGAAATACCTGAATTCAATGATTTGGATGGGTGAATACTTTTGGCAATATAGTGTATGTAGTTAATAGAGGGCTGGTCAAAAATGGGGGAAAAACATTGAGAAGTAGCTGATTGTGTGTTTGGCTCTATTTACTAAAATTACACCTCTTAAAACCATATCTACATTATCGGTAGTTTTAAAAGCAGATATTTGGAAGACTTCTTTCAACAATATTAGCAGTTATATTAGCTAGATGGCAGTGCAGGCCCCAAACACATGTTGAAAGAGTTTTTGTCAGCAGATTAACCTATTTTGCCTCTGGATAACATTTTCTTACAGTACCTGTCTATGGTTGATCTACTGGAGTCCATAGACTGTATGGTGAAAAATGCTCCCTACAGGAAGTTCAGACCAGATGTTCCCGTCCACAAACATGCCAAGCAGTGGTAGGTACTGAATATCCTATATGCCGACTGATTTGTTCACAGTGACCTGTTGGTTGTTTATTTTGTTTCATTTTTGAATGGTGTGATTGGCAGGTCCTATTTTTATTATTATTACTGTTATTTATAATAATACTTTTTAATAGTATTATTATTAGTTTTCATGTGCTGCATGCTGATTCTGTGCTATAATTGCATTCCAGGTGGATATATGGCATCAACAGTGTGTTGGAAGTGCACATCAGGCACTTCAACCAGATGTGGAGTTGGACCAATATCAGGAAGCACAGACAGACATTGAAAGCCTACAAAGCTGTATACAAAGCCAAACTGACTCAGGGAAAGATCAGAGAAGACACTGAAAAACAGATTCTGGTACTGAAAGCATAAATATCATGTTTATATATGATTATACACACGTTAATAGATGTACAGTACATTTTATTACATTGGTGTTTTTCACATGCTAGGAACTGGAGAAAGTTCTAGATGTGTTCAATATCACATTGGCCAGACAGCAAGCACAGATGGAGGTATGAGAATATTAAACATGCAGTAGTAGCTGGAGATGAAGTTACTGTTGGTCCTTTAGTTTCTTTCTCTCTCTGTCTCCCTCCCTCTTTCTCTCTCTTTCTGTTTCTGTCCTTCTCTTTGCTATCCCCCCTTAGGTGGTTCGGTCAGGTCAGAAACTTGTTGCCAAGAAGGCAGCAGCTCAAAAACAGGCAGCAGCAGGAGGAGGAGGAGGAGGAGGTTTCTTTAGCAGCTTCTTTGGCAGAAAAGAAGGAAAGAGGAAAGAACAAGAAGAAGAGGACAAAGAGCTAGAGAGTGAGTGCATGTATTCATACATTTATTTTCTAATTTATCACCATTGTTCTGTTACTGTTTCATATTAGTACTAAGAGTGCATTGCAGTCCACCTGCTTAAATTATGAATGAAGAATCACAAATCCAAATTAATGTAAATCTTCATATTCACTCTGTGTGTGTGTGTGTGTGTGTGTGTGTTTTCTGTCTCTCTGTCTGTTTGTCTCTGTGTATTTGTGAAGGTCTGGATGCTATCATGACCACTGACGAGAAAACCAAGTTATACACCGCTATCGGCTACAGCGAGAGCTCCCATAACCTGGCATTACCTAAAAACGTTTGTATTGTACATAAATTTACATCAAGATTCTGAAAGCCCATTACTGTTTTAAACTGCACAGTTTAGTATGTTCCCTTCTCTAATAGACTTGATTTGGCTAATCAGTACATTATCAAGTTGACCCAGCTGTGTCAGAGAAGAGAAAACACTAAACAGTGCACACGGCAGCCCTCTAGGATTTAAGTTGGAGAATTCAGATGCACCAATTAATTACTTTAGTTGGGCATTTTTGTAAATGCATGTATTTATGTGTATTTTATTTAGTACATGTACTAAAGTTTAGTACTATGTTTACTATATAACTTCATAACTACTTACTCTAATACAGCTCACTTCTGTCATGCTCTTGTGTTTTTGCATGTATATGTGGGTACAGTATGTAGCAGTCATAGTAAACTTCAAGCTGTTGAGGACATCAGTGACAGTCCGAGAAGAGGCCAGTGTTCCAGAGATCCTTAAAGTACAGATGATTGACCTCAGCACCACTGTGTCCCAAAGACCTGGAGCACAGGCTATAAAGTAGGCCCATTGTATACCTACCCTACAAACAAACCTAAGCATTTAGTCATACACAGTTGAAATTAATAAGAAATACAGTTCTTACATATGCTGAGTTGCTAGTTTATTGGACACACCTATCTTGTGCCTTCTTTGGCACAGTTGTGATATGTACCTTATGATGTGGTCAATTATCATGCTGGAAAGTCCATCCGAGTATAAGTAAGTATAAGTGCAGCAATGTACTGCAGGAATTAACTTGCTTGGCGGTGATGTTCAGATGCATCATGTGAAAGCCTGTAGACAGACATTTAGAGGGCAGCTCAAAGAAAAAAGGAAACATGAATGTGAATTAAATTAATCTACAATGCATTGTAGACACACTTACCAAGAGAGAGAGAGTGTAATCATGTTTGGAAACCAAACATGGAGTTTTTCCAAGGCAGCCAAAAAAACTAGCATTACTGTCTGTCCAGTGATATGAATTCCAGTACAAGGATGTAACATTATCCACTATGCCATATAACTACTATGAACCAGGGAGTTATACCTCTATTTAAGAGCTCCACAGAGCCTTGCATGAATCTGTTTTTTCAGTAACAGTAATTGGTTTAGAAAGTTAGCCACTTATTGCTGATATCATGTTAGGTTGCTGTTCAAAATAACAACATTATGGATTGTGTCGCTTTCTTAAAGAGATTATCAGCAATTTATTGGTGGGATTATCAGCGCTGTGGTGATGTGTCTGTCTGTGTCAGTGCAGACTTACGGAGCCAAACTCTCCATAGGTACTCCATCTATTTTTGTTGTACATGATAAGCCCAAGAAAACAGCTGTCGGGAAGCTACTGGAACTGTTGCATGTAATGCCAACTACCAGGCCACATCCAAAGTCACTAAGATCTCTTGTTTTACCCAGTTCAGTGCAAAAGTGAACACTAACTCATGCAAGAAACACTCAGTGCGTTGATGTATACCATACACCGTAGTCACGTGACATATGACTTGTTGTAATGTACAATTTGTCTGAAGGTAATGGGTGTACTGAGTTGCCAGTTCATTAAGAGTATAAACAGATCCTTTAAACTGGTAAGTGTTCTTTTAGTTATATATGTTAGAGCAGGACTGTGTATGTTGTGTTCAACATGTGTAAATATGTGTCTGTGTCTACATATTTGTGTTGTCAGAGTGGAGGCTAGTCTGGAGCACTGGTACGTGACTGGTCTTCAGCAGCAGGGTGTGGTGCCATCTCTGATTGCGTCAAGGGGAGACGCTCATTCTTCTTTACTCAGTGTTCTGTTTGAGCTCAACCCGGAGGACAGCACTGCAGACCAGCTCCTAAGAGTCCACTCACAGCCTGTGGAGATGATCTATGATGCTGTGAGCCTCATTCACACATTAACACCAGTATATTGATTAGAAGGTGGCAGTTATTAGTCATTACATTACATTTGTTTGGTATTAATTGCAGTTTTTTAAAATTATTTTTTGCTTAATTTTACCTGATACCTAATTCCTTCTTCTCAGCCACAAGTGACATCACATCAAGGTTAGGTTATAGGCATAAAACTGTCTAATTCATACAATTAGTTTTATCATTTTATCAAGTACACATATTCCTCTATGTGCAGTAGTTACAGACACTTGTAACAGTGTCTGTAACTAGTGTTGGTGTCACGACAATGGGGATACCAATATATGACTGATATCACAGAGCAATTTCTAACATGCACAGACATTAACAGCATGTCAGCATCGTGGGCTGACAAGCAGCAAAATTTTTAATGGCACTATTTTGTGGGATGGCAATGGTAGTGGGTGATATACGAGTTGCAATTCCTCCTAAGGCCTTAGTTTCGACAGTTAACAGTGTAAAACACGCTAACAGGAACACTTTTTACTTTCTGAGTCAGGCTTCTTTCAGTAATACCTCCTTGGCATCAGGCCGGTTCTTAAGGATCAAGCATTGGTAACGAAAGGGAAAAAGTCGAATTGCTGCATCTCTAGCCGTGGAAAAAGTCAGTCAATAATTATGTACCAGGTATAATTTGGGTGGTGAACCATTCTCAGCTCAGCAGTAACATCACCATGGTAGAGTCATATTAGCATGAGTTTTGCTAGTACAGATGCCAATAACTGTACCTACAAAAGTGCACCTTTGTAATAAGTGTATAAAACGTAGGTGTACTTGAGGAAGAAAACCCTGGTGAGCTCAGGCATGGACAGCAAAAGAATACATCGAGCAGTACAGATAGAGTGGATGACGGAAGAATCCTTTCAGTTATGATGAAATCTCCTCAACCAGTCACCTCATTTACCATTAAGGCTAGAAAGGCTTCTAAATACCAATCCTTTTGTACATCAGGAATGGAAGGAACAAGCTATTTAAAATAATGGCGCACATAACCAACTTTTATTTTTAGTTTTATTTTTTAAATCGCTTCCGTCGTTTTATGTAAGTTAAACAAATATGAAGAAACAAAAAAATTGTTCCTCATAATTGTTAGCTACATATTGAGAACATGAAAGCAGCTTAGAATCTGTTCGACTTTGTAGACAACAGCTTATGGTCAGAACTGTGCGGTTGTCTTGTAAATATAAAATCTAAATAATAATGTAAATGTTACGATTGGGTACAGTTTGCACACAAATATAAATTAATGAGGAGTAGATAGGGAACACTGAACGTTTTTTGGAACTACTGTTTTGGGGCAAAATGGTAACCTGTACTAGAATAAAGGAAAGTATAGAGAAGACTGTAACCTATGATCAGATGCTTATGCCCATTATCAGCCACCAACTCTGTGAAACATGGTGAGGTTACAGTACAGTTAAGGGTTTGGAAATATGGGGCATCTACTGAATCTGTGGTAATTATTTTCACTAATAATTAGATAACAGTTCATTGCAGTACCGTAAATTTGTTGTAGAATGTGTAGATCAGACTACAGTACACAGTATGCATTTGCTGATTATGCATTAGGGACTTCTAGATAATTATGAACAATGTACAAAATACTGTCATGACTTAACATAAGTAAAATTTTGTCTTAAGTCGGTAACCAAATTCTTAATTGTTTTAATGTTTTTAATTTTGTTTTGTTTGTAGCTGACAGTAAACAGCTTGTCGGAGTTCTTTAAAGCAGGGAAAGGAGTGGACCTGGAGGTGATAACCTCTGCAACACTCAGCAAACTGGAGGAGATAAAGGAGAAGACAGCCAGTGGTAACACAGTTTCCCTGGAATTTGGAAAAATCACCCCTAATATGGCACTAAAAAAAATAAAAATCAACATATAATTTGACCAGGGGTGTTCAGACTTTCATATAAGACAGTGTTATAATAAAGTATGTACTTCACTCAGTAATCCTGTTTTAAGTATATTGATGTTAATTACTTTCCTTTTTTTTTTTTTTTTTACTATAGGTCTGTCTCACATTATTGAGACACGCAAGGTTCTGGATCTGAGAATTGACCTAAAGCCCTCCTACCTGTTGATACCAAAATCAGGCTTCTACCACAGCAAATCGGACCTCATGATTGTGGACTTTGGTAGCTTACAGGTGAGTATTTGCTAACCTATAAGTGAGTATTATTATTCATCAAAGTCGTGTAGAAATGTGCAGACTGGAGTCCGGAATGATGTACAAACTTAATGATGTATGATTCATGAAACTGCCAGAGCAAGAGAGATGCTGATCACTGATAATGTGTCTGAAGGAATGACAATCCTGTTGTGTGATAAAACATAACCGTACATAGTATTCTACCGAAAATAGATAGTATGTGTGGCCATTTTAGCATTTAAGTTAAATTTGCTCTTCATATTTGCTTTGTAATTCTATCACAACACCAAGGGCTTTGTCTGACTCTGTCCTGACACTTGTTTTGATATAAATTATTGCTAATTTTGCCAGGTTTTGCTTTTTTTTCTATTTGCACATAGCACATAGCAAGAACTGCTCCAGCATGGTGGAGTTATTATGACTCTTGGGTGTGATGATATGAGCAATGTTTGTCTTATTTCTTTTAAATTATTAGTGTAACGCATGTTTACGGGTTCTGTGTCGACCTGTATAAAGAACATAAACTTAATTGTTTATGAATGAACGAAACTGTACCACCTTTTGAGTTTGCAGGTGCCTAGGAGTGTCCACTAAAGGGCTAACTAGGCTAGCCAAACCGGCAATGAAACTAAACTGCTTAAATATCTAAAGTGTTTAGGGCAGCCGAACTCTGTAAACGGGTGTACCGGAATAGGAAGCCTGTTTTAGTGACTGACACGAAGGGATTCTGTGGGCAGACACAAGAAGAAACTGACAGAATAGCCTTTATAAACACCAGAACATAATGGTCCATGATGACATACTGACTTTATTACCTTTTGTCGTGATTAAACTACCATCTGTGAACTGTTTCATGGCAGCAGTAACTCGTAGCTGGCAGTAATCAGTAGTATTTTTCACTCTTCGTTTATGCCAATGCTTTGTTATATTCTTTCGACCTACGATAACTCTGATTCAGTGATTTCCTGACCCAACACACTTGATCAGCTCATGGAGGACTGAGTAATCAGTTGATGAGCTGGATCAGGTGTTTTAAGGTAAGGAGTAGTTGAAACTGAGTGGTGCTACAGGTCACCAGAAGCAGGGTTAAGAAAAACAATTGTAGCCCAGCCCTTTAATGGACACTGCTAGGCTAGTTAGCGCTAGCAGCTTCAAACCTGAAAGATGGTACACCTTCGTTCAACAGCTAACTCTACCTAATATACTTAAGTTTCCAAAATATATATTTTATGCAGCTTGACACAGAACCCTGAGTGTGTGTCACATGGTCAATCCTGTCTGACAATACTACAGTCAATATGAAATGCTCTACCATGTTTGAGGCAGATCACGGCTCACGGAGTGGGCGTGGTTACGTGTTCAGAAGACATGTTGTTCCAAATAAGGTTGACCAATAGAAAATGCAGGTGAACGACCTTTTCTAAGACCTGTCCCCTGTTAAAGAGTGCCAAAAATCAGAAGTAAAAGAGTGATTCCAGAAGCAAAAAATATATCAGCAAAATCAGAAAATAAAAGAAAATTCAAGCAAAAACTGGCAAAATGAGTAATAATTTTTTATCACAATGAGAGGAAATGAGTAGTAATCTTTTTAAAAAAATTAAGTTTGATTCAACTCTCATTATTTGTATTTGCAACATACATTTGGACATTTTGCAACATACATTATATTTTGCTTGTGAATTTTACTATTTTATTTAAAACTTTTGGCACAAAATGAATTCCCTACAGATATTACAAAAGAATTCAAGCATTAAGGTCCAAAAATTCCTTTTGCTTAAGTCAAAGATAACTCTAATTTGCTCTACGCTCAGTGAGAAATAGTTTTGTAAATCCAATTGGAGAGGGTCTCTCCAATTTACATGGATAATATTGCTCTCAAACTTGACCTGAAATCACATAATCTGAAAAGTCCTAATTTAGAAACGGTCTGTTAAATTTGTGTACACTCATGTTATAATCAGATTTGACTGTAAGCAACGTTCATGATTAAGGGCCTCTGGCCACTGCTCTCTGAGTCTGTGTGTTGTGTGTGTGTTTATTCATGTATAGCTCTTTCTCTGTGTGTTGTAGCTCAACAGTGTTGACCAGGGCAATCATCAGCAGACGTCGAGTTTCTCATCGCTGGAAGAGATCATGGACAGGGCATATGAGAGATTCTCACTGGAGCTGCGCAGTGTTCAAGTGCTATACAGCAAATCAGGTAGAGACCACTGAGTATATTCCAAACACCTATAAGATTTAAGGGTTGATGAAATACATAAAAACCGCATGCATCATAAAAAGGTGTATAAGAAAATTTGACCATAAGCAGCCATCTTTGCAGTGCTCACAGTCAGATATTTCCATTCACACAAAAACAGGCTCCTATCTCTTTGAATGGGGAGAGATCAAGAAACCCAAACTAAAAGTACTCAAATAACACACAGCAGTTTTTCAGGTTGTTCTGGCAATTACGCATGTAATGCAAATTTTTAAAAGTTTGAACACCCCTGGTCAAATTACAGTTAACATCCTCTATAGGGAAAAAAGCTTAAATATATCCAGTTTAACATACTGGACAAAATAAAACATAAAATATAAAATGTTCCATTTGTACCAAAATGTACAAGCTTTTTAGTCTTTTATTTTCATCCTTGTCAGGCGAAGCGTGGAAAAGTGCTCGGATGCAAGGGTCATCCATTCAGCACATTCTGCAGCCCATGGACTTCACCTTACAGCTTGCCAAGTGTATGGTGGAAAAAGATGCACGCATGCCCAGGTTTGTTTTCTCTCTCTCTCTGTCTCACTCTCTCTCACTCTCTCTCTTTCTTTCTCTCTCCTTTCTGCCATACTCCTGCTCCAACTCTGTTTTGTTTTTGCAGGTTTAAGGTGTCTGGGGAGCTGCCATTGCTGCATGTAAAGATTTCTGATCAGAAGATTCATGGGGTTTTAGAGTTGGTGAACAGTATTCCCCTTCCACATACCACTCCCCCTTCCACTCCTACCCAGAAGGTCAGAGGGTCCATCCACACACCTGTCCTAGTTTCTCTGCATTTTTTACTCCAGTTTTGCAAAACTACATTTTTTCACTTATTTTCCTTTGACATTTTCTCTTCCTTACACAACTGGATTATCTTTTATCTAGTCTGAGACTTGTGGCTCCCGAGTGGCGCAACCGTCTAAGCGTTGGCCCTATCATCAGGAGATCGCGAGTTCCCTGGTGGTGCTACAGCCATCCGTGGCCGGTAGTCCAAGAGAGCACAATTGGCCTCGCTCTCTCTGGGTGGGTAGGATGGCCTCCCCTTCTCCCCCCATCACTCAGCGCGATGCTAGTCAGCGCAGGCGTCTGTTAGCTGACGTAACAGAACTGGCAGTTGGCGTTTTCTTCCGAGCGCGTTCAGCTGTCCAATGACGTTGCGTTGGCAGTACGAAAAGATGCGGTTGCTGGCTTCACAGGTCTCAGAGAAAGCCTGTGCTAGCCTTCACCCTCCTAGCGTTGGTAGCATCGTGTGATTGGGGGAGTCCTAACTAGCGGGTGGAATTGGAGATGACTAAATTGGGGAGAACATTGGTAAAAAAAAAAATTAAAAAATTCATGACTTGTACTTAATGGCCGTTTTACCTGGACAGTAATTAAGGGGTGGTCCCTGACTTTTGACAGTACTATATGAATTATTATATTGCCACGTATTGTAGTTGTGACATATTTTGCCATAGTGAAAAAGCTGTGGTAAAATGGCAAAAGGGACATGGTTAAAGATGGGCCTGCATGATATAGACCAAAATAACTTACTTTTTCTGGATTACGTGAATGGCTTGATTCATCAACACCCCCAAAACACTGGAACTGAGATTGCTGAAGGCCAGATTGCTCACAAGACACATTATGAAACAATGTAATGGGTTAGAGTGTTCATTTGTGTATTGCAGTGTTCTGTGCATCTTTGAAGCGATTATTATAATGATATGTAGGGGGATAGACGTTTTTAAACTTCCTGACTAAACCAGATGACATAGTGACGGTGCTCTTTGCTTTAAATGCCTTCCTCTTGAACTAAAAAAATGAGTCTCAGACGGATCAATTTGCTTTTGAGATGTTAACAGTGACTCTTTAAAGTCTGAAACTGAAATTGCTTCAAAAGGCTCAATAATTGCAATGTAACAACAGATTCTCTGTCCATTCTGTGCTGATGACTAAGCTTTGCATTGCATTAGGGCATTCAACCTCTCTGTCTCTTTGCTTAATGAGCTCCATGCTGCATGCCATTAGTCTAATGCCCACAGTCACAACAGTCCAATTAGGGCCCTTCAAAGTGCAAACTAGTGCTTTACTCAATTTAACTCCACAGGCTGCAGAAGCTGCATCTGATTATCTGTGTGGTTCTCAGAATAGCATGCTATGTGTGTGTGCAGGCACTGTCCATGCCGTTAGCAGACGCCAGACCGAGGGTGCTGAGTTTAGATCCATCAGCACTGCCGTATTCCATGTCAGGTCAGACACTCCAACTCTGAGTTTACACTTCACTGTGAATCTTTGTTGAAAGTCCTGCTGTTTTAACTAAATTGTTCTCTGAAATTCAAATCTACACAATTTTCCACAATGAGTCCAGTGTAGTCAATAGGCCATGACATGTTTTGTGTCAGAAGTTTGCCTTTTTAGTTTTACACTGGGTGTACAAGGCTAATATAACTAAAAGTAACGGAAGTCTAAGTAATGGAAATCTTTGAGTGAAGTTCTTTGCCAAATATAGCGACCAATTGCCTACAGTAGGACTAATTGTAATTTACAATAATGGTTAAATAATGGTTTTGATTTTATGATGGTTTGATTTTAAATTACATGTTTCAGGAAAGTCAGCAATGTTCAAAACAGAAGCACTTCATCTGTATATGTGTCTGTCAATGTGTGTGGATGTTGGTATGTGTGGTTGTGTAAATCTGTGTGTGTCTGTGTGCATGTTCAGACTCTGAGGAAGACACTAGTGAAAGGTCCCTGGATGAGGAAGCTCAGAGATCAACCTTTGAAGAGCTAACCAACGTTCAGTTTAAATTTGAAGTGAAAATGGTAAGCTTTTTATTCCTCTGTCATGTCTTCATGCTTTCTTGATGTGCTCTTTAAACATTCTCTCCTCTAATTACAGTTTTAGCAAAGAATTAGAACTCACTGTATTGTGTTTTGTTTAACTCTTAGAAGTTTTACTATGATATTCAAATATAATTACATAATTAAATAGTCAGTATAGACAGCTTTGAACGTGCACTTTTCACTCTTTTCCCATTATTTTCAATGTCAAGCAATGACAATAAAGTGGCAGAAATGTAAAACAAGACTATATTCACAAAAATAGTTGTTCTTCAGTTTCGAATAAGAAAATCTAAAACAAACATAAAATATTGATTTCAAAGTTTAGAATCCACAGTTTTGACAGAGCTTCAGTCCACTGTGACTGGGGAATAATATCTGTCAGATTAATATCAATTATTATTAATAGTGGTTTTGTTCTTGTCTGCAACAGTTGCAAATTCTGAGGGTAAATACAAGTATGTGGCATTGTTTAT